>PVJD01002995.1:0-178896 GCA_004026545.1 Mormoops blainvillei | reverse complement strand
ATTTTCCAACCTCCTCCCTTTTTCTTCTACCAAAAGGTAGAGCAGACTGGTAAGGCATCGATTAGAAGGGACAAAAGCCAATTATCTTCTTTAGTAACCTATATGTATGCAAATGAGATGTTTTACAACCTAAGGAATCAAAATTATTGACAAAATCATTTCTCAACATATAACTACATTCATGGAAAAGTAGGGAGGAGGTGCTTAAGAAGAGGCTAGAGACTTCCAGTCAAGATGGCAGTGTACACAGACATGGCTGGCCTCTTTACACAACCATGTCGAAATTACAATTAAAATATAGAACAACCATCACTCAGACCCATCAGAAATTGAGTTGAATGGAAGTCTGACAGCTACAGAATTAAAGACACCACATCCATCTGGACTGGCAGGAGGAGTACAGATGCAGAACAGGTTGGTCCCATATCCATGTTTGGTAGTTAAAAATTCTGGAGGGATATCTTGAGAGCAAGGAGTCCCAGCCTCATACGGGCTCCTCCAGCCCAGGGTTCCAGTGCCAGGAAGAGAAGTTTCCACAACTTATGGCTGCAAAACCCAGCAGGGATTGAGTCAGTGGAAGAAACTGCTGAGGCACCAAGCAGTTCCTCTTAAAGAACCCTCACATGGACTCACCTACTCAGACTCATTCCCTCTGGCCTCCTGCACCCAGGTAGCAGCTTCAAAGGCACCAGTGACAAATCGGGAGAAACTGAACTGTCTGGCATCAAGGCAAGCAGAGGCCATTGCCCCTTTTCTAACCTCTCCTCCCATAGAGCCAGCAAGCTGGTGCCCTATCTTATACTCCATCAACCTGGCTAACACTGTTTGACTTGCCTTGAAGATCCCCAGAAGCTCTGCCCCACCCAACTTACCAACCCACCTAAGTTGCTTTTCCATAGGAATGGCTGGTCTTGGCTCATACTGCATAACTTCCTAAGTCTTTTCAAATAAGCAACAGCTGGCCTCAGTGAGCCCCAGGCCCAGTACTAATAGCCAGACGCCAGCCTAGATTCACAGCTTGGCTTTGCCTGGGAATCTCCAAGCCCAGCACAAGTAGCACCCATCTCAGATTGCTTTATAGCTCATGCAGGGCAGTCCCAGTCAAAACACAGGTGGGAGTTGACCTTGGTCTGCATCACCCAGGAAACCCCAGGGCCAATGCACCCAGTGGACAGCTACAGACCACACTGGAGCACCACCACCCTGCCCCTGCACAGCTGATCCTCCACGGAAAGTGGAGGTTGGTGGTAAGTGGTCAAACCCAATCCTTACAGCAGACTGGCCTGGGTAAATCTCTTCCATTGATCTACCAACAGCAACCAAGGCTCAATACAAGAGGCGGCTCACACAAAGGGCACACTTCTAGTACCCAGCTTGGGTGATAGGGGAGGCTGTGCCACTGGACCCTACAGGACACCTACTACATTAGGCCATGCTACCAAGACAGGGAGTCATAGCAGCTCTACCTAATACACAGAAACAAACATAGGGAGGCTGTCAAAATGAGGAGACAAAGAAACATGGTCCAAATGAAGAAACAGAACAAAACTCCAGAAAAAGGGCTGAATGAAATGGAGATAATCAATCTATCAGATGCAGAGTTCAAAACATTAGTTATAAGGATGTTCAAGGAATTTAGTGAGGGCCTCAGCAGCATAAAAAAAAACCAGTCAGGAACCAAGGACACGATAACTGAAATAAAGAAAAATTTACAGGGAAACAACAGTAGAGTGGATGAAGCTGAGAAACAAATCAATGATTTGGAGCATAAGGAAGCAAAAAGCAACCAATCAGAACAAGAAGAAGAAAAGAGAATCCAAAAAATATAAGGACAGTATAAGCAGCCTCTGGGACAACTTCAAGAGGTCCAACATTCGCATCAAGGGGTACCAGAAGGAGAAGAGAAAGGGCAAGAAACTGGAAATCTATTTGAAAAAAAAAAAAATGAAAGCAAGCTTCTCTAAATTGGTAAAGGAAATAGACATGCAAGTCCAGGAAGCACAGAGAGTCCCAAACAAGATGGATGAAAAGAGGCCCACTCCAAGACATATTATAATTAAAATGCTAAAGGTTAAAGATAAAGAGAGATCTTAAAAGCAGCAAGAAAAAAGAAGTCAGTTACTTACAGGGGAGTTCCCCTAAGACTGTCAGCTGATTTCTCAAAAGAAACTTTGCATGCTAGAAAGGATTGGCAAGACATATTCAAAGTCATGAAAAGCAGGGACCTATGGCCAAGATTACTCTACCCAGCAAAGCTATCATTTAGAATTGAAGGGCAGATAAAGAGCTTCCCAGACAAGAAAAAACTAAAGGAGGTCACCATCACTACACTATTATTATATGAAATGTTAAAAGGACTTATTTAAGAAACAGAAGATCAAAAATGTGAACAATAAAAGGGCGAAAATACATTTCTATCAACAACTGAATCTAAAAAAAAAACTAAGCCATCAAGAAGAACAGAAAGAGAATTATGGATATGGAGAGTGTTTTGATGGTTGCCAGATGGGAGGGGATGTGGGGGAATGGTGAAGAGGTGAGGGTGTTAAGAAATACAAATTGTTAGGTACAGAATAGCCATGGGGATATATAGTACAGGAAATGGAGTAGGCAAAGAATATATGCATGAACATGCCATGGGCATGAACAATGGTGGGGGGATTGCCTAAGGGAGTGCGGGGTGCTGGGTGGAGGGAGGCAAAGAGGGAGAACTCAGGACAACTGTAACAGAATACTCAATAAAATATAATTTGAAAAAAAAAGGAAGAGGCTAAAATATCCAAAAAAGAATCAGTACTGTATATAAATGGTGTTTTCAGAAAAAGATAAATAACCCTAAAATTAAAAAAGTATAATTTATTACATAAAACCATGAAAATTAACATGAAAATGACTGAAAAAGGTATCAGGCAAAAGTTTGGCTCAGACTAATCCAATTTTTTCTAACTTAAACTGAGTAAGATTTTTTATTTTACTTGCCGCCTAAAATCCAAGAGTTGACATCACCTATGAAGTAAAATGTAAAGGTGTGAAGGAGACATCACAGTCTGTATAATGACCTTAGTATAACTTGGTTTACTGATTGTGGCAGTGAAACACAGGTTTGGTGGGCGGCCCAAGATTTCTCCAAGTGTATCAGCTTTCCCCTGACAGGCCTGGGAGGAAATCTTTCCTCCAGAAATACTATGTTCAGAGAATACTATTTCAGTACTTTAAAATAAGGTATTCACATGTAACCATTCACATCACAGTAAAAATGAAACTTTGTTGTCAGTGCAACTCTCCTTAATGTTGTACTGTAAATACTGACAGGCTATGGCAAGGGGTTTAGATTAAAGAGTGTAATAGCAGTTCTTTAGGAGGTAGAAAATAGGTCAACTCAGACCTATTTAGTTCACCTACAGATAATGTCTTCTAAGATTAGATATAAAACAACATTGAAATCTGTAAAATATTTCATGATATCTTTATAAGAAACCAATCTTAATTCTTTGGACCTTGACCAGATTCCAGTTGAGATAATTGCTTTCTATTGAAATTTTCTTCTACAGCAAAAAAAAAAAAAATGTAACAACTCAATTTTAAAACAATATATAATTTGGATCTATAATTTACTAATTTATTTGAAGTTTTTTCTTTACCAAATTAACTGTTCTATTACAAAGACTGAAGTGAGCATTTCCAAATCACTGTTTTCAAATTTTATACTTATTGTTAAAAAGGATACAATGGAGCCTGATAAAACACTGGCCATTTCAATGCAAGATTTAAAAATATTTTAAATAGAAATATTGTCAAATATTGTACAAATGAGCCTAACTTTTTCTCAACTTCTTTTGGAAATGAGTAACAAAGTTATTAAAAATTTTCATTTTGCTAGTGGAAGATATAAAGAACAAAATACACAGGTATTTATTCCTTAGCTTACTTCAGAGTAAACGACTTGAAAATGCAGAAGAACAAAGCTGGAAGAATCACACTACCTGATCATCAAACTATACTACCAGGCCATAGTAATCAAAACAGCATGGTACTGGCATAAAAACAGACACATAGATCAAAGGAATAGAATAGAGGGCCCAGAAATAAACCCATATCTTTATGGTCAATTAATATTTGACAAAGGAGGCAAGAACATCAATAGGGTAAAGACAGTCTATTCAATAAACAGTTTTGGGAAAGTTGGACAGATATGTGCAAAAAGAAAAAGAAACTAGATCACCTTCTTATACTATACACAAGAATAAACTCAAAATGAATTAAAGACTTAAATGTAACACGCAAAACCATAAATTCCTAAAAGAAAACATAGGCAATAAAATCTCAGACATTTCTTGTAACAATATGTTTTCTGATATATCTCCTCAGGCAAGGGAAATCATCAATGAAATGAAAAGACAATTCATTGAATGGGAAAACATATTTGTCAATGACACATCTGATAAGGGGTTAATATTCAGAATTTATAAATAATTTATAAAACTCAATACCAAAAAACAAACAACCCAATTAAAAAATGGGCATCAGACCCGAACAGACACTTCTGTCACTAATCTTCAGAGAAAGATATAGTAAAACCACAGTGAGATGCCACCTCACACCTGTCAGAAGGGCTATCATCAATAAATGAACAAATAACGAGTGTTGGTGAGAATGTGGAGAAAAGGGGACTCTACTGCACTATTGGTGGGAATGCAGACTGGTGCAGCCACTGTTGAAAACAGTATGGAGGTTCCTCAAAAAATTAAAAATGGAACTGCCTTATGACCCCAAGATTCCGCTTTGGGAATGCATCTGAAGAAACCTGAACCACTAATTGGAAAGAATATATACATCCCATGTTTACTGCAACATTATTTATAATAGCCAAGATCTGGCAGCAGCCCAAATGGCCATCAGCAGATGAGTGGATAAAAAAAGCAGTGGGCATTTATATAATGGAATACTACTTGGCCATAAAAAAGAGGAAATCTTATCTTTCGTGATAGCATGGATGGACCTGGGGAATATTATGCTAAGTGAAATAAGCCAGTCAGACAAATAACCACATGATTTCACTTATATGTGGAATCTAATGAACAAAATAAACAAACAAAATAGAAACAGACTCATAGATACAGAAAACAGACTGACAGCTGTCAGAGGGAGGCGGTTTTGGTGCCTGCATGAAAAAGGTAAAGGGATTAAGCCAAAAAAACCAAACAAACCCTCTTAGACACAGACAACAGTACAGTATGGTAGTTACCTGAGGGAAAGGGGGTAGAGGGAGGTAAGAAGGTAAAAGGGGTATAAATGGTGACAGAAGGAGAGTTGACTTTGGATGGTGAACACACAATACAACATACAGATGATGGATGACAGTGCTGTACACCTGAAACCTATATGCTTTTCATTAACAAATGTCATCACAATAAATACGATAAAAATTAAAAAGAAAATGCATAGACTAGGACTCGACAAATAATACTTAGATAATAATTCATTTTGTAATAAGTAGAGTTACAAATTTTCAAATAATTAATATTGAAAAATCTAGCCCTAAGTTCAGTCTTCAACTCTAAGAAAAATCATACCTTAATTGCTAATGACGAAAACCAGGCATTATATCTTGTTACATTATTGACAATTAAGAAACTGAAGAATTATGAATAAAATAAAAACACATACGTATGTCGCCTCTAAATTCTCTTAGGTTCTCTTTAATTTTAAAGGGAAACAAAAATAAATTTGTCCATAATATGTTTTAATCACCACTGTATTGAGAATTACATTAACTGATACTAGGACAGTTTTTAGGGATGTAGAAATTTTACCATAATAGGAAAATGTGGGCCGAATGAAAATATAAAAACCTAGAATCAAAAATCTAGACTCAGAAAAAGACAAGAGGAAACACTCATTAAAAAGCATCCAGAGTACAGCATCGGAGGTTAAAACCTCTTCAATCAGGCTGCCTGTGTTTGAATCCTGGTTTCACCAGTTACTGGCAGTGAGTCTTCACACAAAGTCATTAATCTCTCTGTGCCTCGCTTTCCTTATCTGTGAGTGGGAATAATAATGGTAATTTATCTCAGGATTACAGTGAAGATCACATGATATGCAAAGTGCTTAAAATAGTAAATGATACAAAGTAAGTGCTCAATAAATATTAGCTAATATTATTATAAAACTAAGGGAAAAATAATATTTCTGAAGCCCAAACACTAAGAATCGCTGGCCAGTAATACCAGAGGTTGACAACAGATCCAGAAGACACAGTCCTGAAGCAATGAGTCTACAAATCTTAAACAAGAGCGATCTAAGTTTATAAATAAAGATAAAAGCCAGACACTAAAAATTAGTGTTGGCTGATAGGAATGAAGAAATCAGAGATCCATACATACGCAAAGGCTGCAAAATAAGAAATTTTAAATGAATTTAAAAAAAAGAGGCAGGAGTCAGATCTTTTGGTCAGTAATAACCAGGAAGATGTCAAGTAAATGCACTGAAAGGAAAACTTCTAACATGGTAACACATTTTTGGAAGTACCCAGCTATATCTACTGCTCAATTTGACAAAAGAACCTTACTAACATGAAAAGAATGTACATCAACATCATTCTAACCTTACAAAAAAAATAAAAAGAACATAAGGAACACCATCACCCCACTCTTCCCCTCCCCAGTAAAAATCAAGAAAGTCCTCCAAATTGTAGAGGAACTACTTAGTATTACCCTGGCAAAATTAGTAAAACCTTAAAAGGAAAAAGCAATTGTCACATCAAGATTTTCAGATTCAGTATCTCCAGGGGTACACCTCTGATTTCTGATTGCATTCAACTTTTCTGTTCAATAAACAGTTTTGAACATTATAATCAACTTCTTTTTAATCAAAACTAGTCATACTGGCAAATTAGGTAGTACCGAGAAATGTATTTCATTATGGTAGTTTTCTTTTTAAGTGTGTTTTTAATCAGTTTTGGGTGCAGGTGCAACTTTAAAAGAAAATCAATGAATTTCCATGGGATACTGATTTCTCCAAAGTAGGAATTTTTTTTTTGCTAGAAAAAAGTAAAAGACAAAAATAAAATCAAATTTTGTAAGTTTCTGTGAGGTAGTTCATATACAAAGCAATCTCACTGATTTATTAATAATTTATAACTTTCACAAAGAGACTATGTTGTTTCGTCTTCCTATTTTTGAATAATTCAATGGAAAAAACATACTTATACCATAAATAAACCAGAACTATGAAGACAAAAATATTGACTTACTCTCTTCTAAATACCTCTCAGCAAGCTTTGTTTCAAAATACAATTGTGAAAAATATGACAAATTCAAGCCTGAGGTCTAATTTTAAATTAATTCACTTTCCAAAAATGCAATTAATTAGAATGAGATTATAAACAAATTAATCTGTGTCTACTTTAGTAGACACAGATTAATTTGTACAGAGTGGTTATTGCTTTACCCGATTTTCTCTTTTTATTGAATCTTGCCTAGAATAAAGTAGTTAAGATAGTTAATTCTTTATATTCCCTCTTTACTTTTTTTTTTAATATTGGTAAGTAAAAATTTACCAATCAAAATGCAGATAAGTCATGCTACTTTTGAAAATAACATGCTGAGTTAATAAAATAACTCAATACTGAGTATTAAATATATCAAAACAATCCATTTGTTACCATAAAATAAAAATGCCACTTCAGAAAATTCTTCTTAAATCGGATTACTAACAGTAAACATTGCCCAAGAAATTTCTCCCAAATCAGTAGTTTAAATATGCTTTCTTGTGGGGAAAAAAAGAATGCATGAAGATTAATTCTAAATAAACAGCTTTTATAAACTCATTAAGCACTATAAATATTTAGAACATTTTCCACCTTTCAAAATTGTTGATAAGCTTCCATTAAATGGCTTCATAATCTTTTTAGTTTCTCTTAATTTCAAAATCTGCATTTTTACACTTTACTTGAAGAGAAAATGGATCACATTGGCATGGGAGGATACATTTACCTCTTTCCTTTCCCCTCAAATGCCACATAGAGTATATTTTTAAATAGAAGAAACATTAATAGTTCGGGTAAGTAAGAAAAAATACCACTGCATACCAGAGGAAGTTCTAAAAACTAAAAATCAGAGGATATTTGAATAAAGAAAAAAAGTCAAATCAGAGAAAACTGGACCTAAACCAAGCAAAGGAGAAGCTACTATAGTGGCCCAGGGAAAACAAAGTTCATGGTCAATAAATAACAAAAGCAAGGGTATATTTTCTCAAATGTGATTTCTGACTGAAGAGTCCAAGTGGGTAGTCGGATTAGAAGAACAAAATGAGGTGGTAGGTCATTTGTGAAAAGGGAGTCTCAAACTCAGGTGACAAACTTCTGCAACAAGGAACACCCTGCCCAGTCATACTCCCCCCTTTTGCCCTTCAAGTCATTGGATGAAAGCTTCTGTAATAAGAATCATAACTCACAGATACAGATGGCAGTATGGTGATTACCAGAGGAAAAGGGAATGGGTGGGAGGGGGGAGTAAGAAGAGGGTAAAAGGGGGATAAAGAGTGATGGAAGGAGACTTGACTTTGGGTAATGAACACATAATGCGATATACAAATGATATAATATAATACACTTGTAACCTATATAATGTCACACCAACAAATTCAATACAAATCAATAAAAAGAATCTGATTACCTCAAGAAATAAAAAGGGATGTGGTCATTTGGGCTGAGAAGTAAATACTCTCCAGCTACCAAAACCACTCAATCTCAGTTTTTAACTATGCATATTAACAAAAAAGAATCAACAATCATTTGAGAAAAAAATTAGTAAGACATTGAATTTATACTGAAGAAATAATATTTAGAGTAAAAGAAACAGAAGAACACTTTTAAAATAACTGACATTGTCAGTAAGATGAAAAAAAAATAGAACATAATCAACAACAGAAAGAAGAGACTACTTTGAAAAAGAGTTCTACAAAATTAAAAACATGCCTGATAAAATAATGACAAAACAAAGCCTAAAAAAATGGACAGAATATTTAAAGGACCCAGCTAAGCATCAAATTATTGAGCTAGACAAGAACAAGAGATTCTCCATAATCCACTGTAAAATGAGAAAAACAAAGAGAAAGGGAGGACAGATTCAGAAGTTCTAGTAGCTACCTAATAGAAGGTCCAGAAAGAACTCAGTGAAAAAGTAATCACAGAAGTAAAAAAAGAAAATTTCCCTTAGCTAAAGATAGAATCAGGTTTTTAGGCAAAAGGGGACAGAGGCACCCGAAGAACAATAATAAAAACACACTTAATCACATCCTAGTGTAATATCAGAACTCCGTGAATACAAATTTCAAAATCTTCAAGAGGGTTTGAGTGAGGACAGATGGAGGGAGGGAATGAAGCAGGTTACCTACAAACTTATGAAAATCATATTGCTATCAGAATTCTTTTTAGCAAATACCAATAGAAGTCAATAGAACTATATCTTTAAAATTCAAAAGTAAAATTATTTAAATGTAGACTTCTGTCAAGCCTAAATAGCAATCAAATGAGAGTAAATACATATTTTTAGTCATGCAAAGACTTAGGTTAGCTTAAGGCCTTCAAATACAATATAAGAGAATTACTAAATGATTAATTCTAGTAAAAACAAACAAACAAACAAACAAACAAAAAAACAGTGAGGAAGATATGGAGTAAATTGTGATGTCCAAAACCAGTAAAACTAAATTTACTAGATTAAGTGTAGTAAAACTAAATTTAATTATTGACTGAATGGATAATGTTTAAAAAGAGCAATCTAAAATTAAAGTATAAAAGTATTTTTGCATGACTATCAGGGAGGAAGAAATGCATACATACTAAAAACTCTAAATATTGTTAGAAAAGAATACCAACGTTCAGTAAGAGAAAAGTTTTTGAATGTCCTCAAAATATTCCTTTTATTCAGTTATACAAAGGAATACCAGACAATGGTTAAAAAAAAAAGACCCAATTTCTGTGCCTTCAGATTTAATATACATTTGTTTTTCTCCATACATATCTGTATTTGTACATCAGTAACTCCTCACTGGTGTGGAAACGTCACCATCACACTGTTCCTGGAGCTGCTGAGCCCCCTTTAAAACTACTTACACAAAAATAATTGTATTGGGTTAGGCAAAAAGTCCACATGGTTTTTCCATAAAATAAAGACATATTTTTCATTTTACCAATATCTTCATTGAGTTAGATATTTTGAGTATGTCAGTTATCCCCCCTGTGGTATAATGTTGATTGTTTTCAATTAACGTCTTGATTTGATCACTATTAACTTCAACTGGTCTACCTGACCATGAAGCATTGTCCAGCGAGAAATTTTTAGCACAAAGCTTCGCAAATCACTTCTGACATGTTCGATCAGTCACAGCATCTTCTCTATACACTGTAAAAATCTTTTTTGGCATTTGAGTTGCATTTTACTTTTCCTGACATAATAAAGCACAATACACTGAAAATGTGTATTTTCTTCCATCTTCAATATTAAAATGGATACACAAAAATTCACAAATTTTGATAAGTTTTTTTAAATGCATGCTGATATGACAGTTGTTACAATATAATCTAACCTAATTGTTTCGAATGGGGAGTTAAGAACTACTAAGCACTACTACAGCCATCTTATGGAAAAAAAACCAAACAAACTTTTTGGCCAACCCAGTATATGGCCTTGAATGTTCTATATGGAAGAGAACCAAATAACGAAGTCAAGTAACCAAAATTGTGACTCAGAAAGCTTCAGTATTAATGCTTAGAAAACTTTATCTTGGGGTTATATTATATAAAAGTCCATATTTGATAATCTTTAAACTATCTATTGCCAATGTTCTAATTAAAATTGACCTGAGCCCACCACAATAGTCTTCGTTTTGTTGAGTAAATAAGTTTGGTGTCTTATTTTCCTTTATGGAAAATTTACCTTATTTTGAAAAGAACTGGTATTTATAAGAAAGAACACAAAATTGTAAACTAGTGATATGATTTTAGGTAAAGGGCCTGCTGCTAAGAACTCATGGAAATTAATTTTGAGGGTCTAAATGACCCTTCAATTTACAATGTACTCATTAAGAACAAACCAAGGGTCTAAGCTGTTTTGTCTTGATTATTTTGCTAAAATGCCTTCTTGTGGCCCTGGTTGGGTGGTTCAGTTGGATGGAGTGTCATCCTGTACACCAAAAAGGTAAGGGTTGTTTCCCCAGTTAGGGCATGTAGTATGGGAGGCAACCAATTGATGTTTCTCACATCTATGTTTCTCTCTCTCCCCCTCCTCCCTAAAATCAATAAACATATTCTTGGGTGAGGATTTTTAAAAATTGCCTTCCTGTGCATTTTCCATTTATAAATTTCAGATAAAAATAAATGTTTCTACAGCACAGAGCATCTGGAAATGGATAATACAGAAGTTTAAAATATTAAGTAGACTGAAAACAAAATAAGCCTATCTTTCTACTCAGTTGACAAGAACAGGTTATATATTTAAAATATCTACAAAGGATCTGTGCAAGATCTAAAAGACTTGTTTATGAGGTCTGTCTAGAAAGTATCCACCCATGTAATATGAAAAATAGAGACAATGAAGAAGATACAAGACACAAGAAACACTGTACACAGGACAATGACACCTCAGTCCCCTTCAAAGTTATGACCTTCTTGAGGAAATATGGTTCACTGGTAGCGATTTGAATTGTCATTAGCAACTGCAGCACGATATTCCTTCTGAAGAGGCCATGGAATGAATTTTGCCATGACATGTTTCATGCCAAGATCCTGGGTCGAAATCCAAGATACAGAATTTTTTGGAATCCCAGGATCAGCTTCTACTTCTTGCATTGTCAGTAGCTGATCTTTGTTGATTGTAGCCCATACACACTCTACACTCCCAAGGTGTTCTGCTTGTGGCATGCCTTCCAGAACATGGATCGCTTGCAATAGATTCTCAGCCGCCTTTGAATCCCCGAAGGCCTTATGAATCATCTGAATAGTTTCTGTGGAGGAATGTTCAAGCTTAACACAAAATTTGATGTACAGTCGTTGCTCTGCTCGCTCAGTCATTTTGAATGTGATGGGCACACGGTACACATGCTCACTCAACGGCACCTACCACCCCCATTGACTAGTACAGTGAAGTTGTCATTGTTTGTTCACACATGCGCATTCCAGTCAGTCCACTCTCCTTGGCTGCCAGGTTACATTGATGTCACACAAACTGTTCTCATTATATTAACAACGGCTGGACTTTTTCCTCGTATATTTTGTTCGAAATGTCAAAGTGAGAGAGAAAAATGGCTTCTTGAAACATAAATCCAAGGACCATGAATCAAGGCTCTTCCGAACTCAACTGTCATACAAATGCATGGGAATGGTAATTTCTATAGCACCCGAAGTACAAAACATTAAGTCTATTACAGATTTAAACCAACAATATCCAAATTTACTTCAGCATAACCATGTCCATGCTTATAGACCTTCAGGAACAGGTACAATAGTATTTTTCATACACTCAATAACTCCAAAACAAATAGAAGTTAGAAACTTTACTACTTGAAGTTTTTACAAGGCCAGCCTCATTCAGTGATACAAGGTCATTTTGGAAATTACAACAGTATGGTTAACTTTCATTACATTTAGATTCTTTTTTCTTACCATATATCCATCCAGAATCTAGGCACAACATTTGAATAAAGTAAAATATGGACTTGCCACTCTTGGGATATTTTCAAATGCTTTTGGAAATTTTTATTTAAGGTAATTTCAGTCATGAATATTTGAGCTAATTTATTTAGCTGAGAATGAATACAAAAATAGCTCCATATGCATATCCATGATAATTTAAGGAAATGAAAAAAAAATTAAGATTGGGTTCTAATTGCAATTTCTCTGAACACCACAATTTGCATTACTAAATGTTTTAAAAACAAGAAATATGTTCTTCTCTTCCACTTAATGAGATCTACCTTCCTCAGTGTTTTAATAAAGCATTCTACCTCTTACAGGCAAAAAAGATGCAACCTGTGACTAAATAATTCTGAATTTGCTGTTAGCATATATGTATACTAGTAAATATCTATATTGGCTTATGCTATCACTAAATTCAAACTATGATTTTAAAGTGTAAATGCTATCTAATTATTCATAAATCATATCCTATCAATATATTAGCGAATGAAGGTGTCTTCAAAGGAAAAAAGTAGTGTCTGATAGATGCCTGAGGGTGGGCTACCAACAGTGAATTACTCTTGAAAGTAGAGTTGTCTTTAATTTGAAAAATCTGTGCAAAGAGGAACAAACACTTAATGAATAATAAAAACAAAAATAAGAACCTAACGGAAAATTAAGAATTTGTAATAATATAAGGGCTTCCGAAATAATGTACAAGCATAATTATGAAAACAGGTTTCATGTGTCTTCTAGTCTACTTGGAAGCATTAACTAGGAGCTGTGTGTACATGGGTAGGCTTGGGCACAGGCAAGCTTCAATTTAGGTAGGAGCTATAGTGAGCAGGTAGGAAGCCAGCTGTCAGGCTGCAACCCCTCAAAGGCCAGAATAATGTAGGCTTATTTGTGGAGTGGGAAGATGTACAACAGAAACCTTATCTCTTCCCATATGGTTCACTCCCTTTCTTTTGAGACGAGGTTCTGCATTTCTAGCCCGGGGATGAAGAAGTGAGGTAAGGGAGCCAACTGTCCTAGTTTCATGTAAGGTTTAATTAATCCTCCTGGTTCCAGCTCTACATCATTTTCCCCGCTCTTCATACTTGCAGATCTCAGCCCAGGGGTTCTCTTTGGTTCAGGCAGGCTGATCAGTTTCCTTTCACCTTTTCTGCAGCCTCATCACAGCTTGTTTCATCAGTCAACTCACTCCCATCTTCCCTTAGCCCAGTAATTTAAATGAATCTCTGATTTTCTTCCCTGCATGGATCTATTTCTTTATGTGCTTCTATGCTTTCATTTTAGTGAGATCTTAGGAGGGAAGAGAAGTCAACCTGTATGCTCAGGTCTCCATCTTTTACCAAGTAAGGCTACTTTTTAAAAATTTTAATCAGACTACCCATCTAGTCCCTGTAACTGTGTATAAAAAATCTTATCTGCCAACTTATAGAACAGCTAACTTTTCTAAGATCTAAACAAATTTTCAAAACCCCACAGCATTTCAATTTAATATAAATTGTCTATAGATAGAAAATCAATTATTTTCATACATGAATGATAGCAAATTCTCATTACTATTTTTACCCAATGCTTCATTAAGAAAACCTAATCCAATCAGTGAACCTCAAAAAAATTCAGTTTCTTTCAAGTTCAAAGGTTTCCTTATAATAAAATCTATTTTTCCAATTATATCAGCAATTGAATAATTATCAACTAGTTGCAAGATAATAAAAACTAGATGCTTGAAAAGAAAAATTTTGCTCATTTTCCCCAAAGAAGGCAATGAGTGAAAAGGATCAACTACAATATATACGGAAGTGTGAGGGAATATATAATCATAATACAGAATATAATCCTTAAATATAGGAAACAGATATTAACTTTTATGACAAACATACCACTGAATAACAAATATGACCAAGTGATTTCTGTGAATCACAATTAATTGAATTATTATATCTATTTATTACTTTGCTGCCATTGTCTCATTGTTGGATCATAAAATCAGATGTGGAACATATCTCTGGCTAAGAATTTCCAAAGAAACAAAAATATAACAAGAAGCACAAGTTAAATAAAGATAGATTAAAATATGTGCTGTATTATAAACTCTACTTTTAAGATTTTAATTAGCTATAGAAATAGAAAAACATTTTTAGAAATTACAAAATAATATTCCTTATTTGATATAAACCCATAAAACATCTCAGCCATCCTGGCATTATCTTCTAATTTTTGAGAATTCAAATTGTATGTAGTGGAGGAGGAGGGCCATGATGGGAGTGGGGGTAGGATCTAAACTGACCTCAGCTATCTCTTCTCATTTCTAAATTCTCTAGTCAATTTCACATACTCAATTCTTTATTATTTATTAATAATTTAATATTTTATTGACATCATGTTACTTTTAATTTAATAACCACTGTAACTTCAAAACCAGGTATTAGACAAATGTGTTTAAAATTAAAACCATACATTAAGGCAAATGTACACTAGAAAATCAGTTTGTGGTCTGCCATAGTGAGGTCATTTGATTTATCCAGATGTCTGATAGATGAAAGATCCGAATGTTAATCCACAATAATCACTGGAATAATGTTGGGAGTCTCCCTAATTTCTGTCATAAATAACAGGAAAGAATTTTTAAGATAAAAAGTAAATATTTATTTGTAATCATTTATGTATTTGAAATAGCCCCAACCACAAAAGTCCTAAATATACCAGGGTAAAAAGAGTACATGGTAAAGTTTTGATTTTAAAGGATGAGTATAGCTGATAACCAAGCTTTGCAGTGAACTTATAAAATAATAAATATTTTTTCTTTTCACTAAAAACAAAAGAATTGCTAAAGACAGTATTATTGGCATTTAACACAGCATAAAATTGTAATAATAGATATTGTACTATTTTTGGTTATTTTAGTGTTGTTTTTAAAGACTGGTGGGAAAGTAAAGAAAAATAAGATTCTCTGCACAGCCAGGCCACAGTTCTCAACTTTGGCTCTAAGAGAACCAAGAGGTACTTCTATTAAAATTTTTCTACTGTCAGGGTCACTCCCAAAGATTCTATAACTCTTTATCCCAGGATTGATGTGCTAAAACTAACATTACAATATTACATTAGAAAAAAAAACTGCATAGACTGTGGTGATGCCTAACTAAGGTCTGGCACACCTGGCACAGACCAACTTCACTTTGGCATGTCTTCCTTTATCTTTCCTAAGTCTTTGTTGTAAAAATCTTCATTCTTTCTCCAGTTTATCTTCCTAACTTCCATGTTATACTTTTTCTAATTATTCCCTGCAGGTTGCCTTGCAGTTCATCTATATCAGAACTGAAACTTTCAATGTCACCCAAAAGCTACACTGAAGTCAATTTATATACTCTAAAATTTTATGGAAGGGGAATTCAGGTCACAGAGGATGAATGTTTACTGAATATTCTAATGTCAGCATATGGTAGTAGAAGGCATAAGAAAAAAAAACTCAGGTTTTGATCCTTTATGCATTTAAGAAAAGCAATACATGACAAAGAGCATGAGTTTCTAGTGAAAAGCCGTGCAAGTGAATTCAAAGACACATCATTTTATACCTGGTAGATTTCAATAATCAAGGATATGTTGATTTGGAACTCAGCAGTCTGAAGGATAAAAAATGTATTGGTCAAAAGCAATCTCAGTGATAAGGAAGCCTTTATCAGTTATTACAGGGATCTACTGTAGTGGCCTGCAAGGTACCCTCTGCCCCCTTTTGGATTTATTAAATTAGGCAGCCTAGAAATGGTTAGTTACTTTGGTTCAGTTTGAAATTCATGTCTCCAACCTCTTTTACGTTTTTGAACATTTTTTGAAACACTTATAATGCTTTCCCAACAGACTTTGTTTTACTTTAATAATTTCTAATTTCTTATGTATTCTGTATTTAGTAAGCTCATATGAATATCACAATAATAACTGTTATTATATGTTATGATGCTAACATACATAATTTACCAACTTTCAGACTATGTATGCATGTTAATGAAATTCATGATACTCCAGAAACTGCACTGAGTACAATAAATTTTAACTACATCAGTTGTTTGCCTTTGTTTTTCATTCTTTATATACAAACCTAAAACTTTTTATTCTAATTCAAAAGCATTAAAATTGCATCTCACCAGAATTTAATTTTTCTGATAACTATGTAATCACCTTTAAAAACTAACAGCTACACAGCGGAGGTTATCAGGAAACCAGATGCTTAAATAATTCCTTCTTGACTGTTTTTAAACCTAATTAATACTAAAATATTCTTTAAAATGTTTTCCTTTGATCTTCACATACAGACTTTTTTAAAAAGTTCATAGGATTTAATTTTTATGTAGAAAAAAATACTATACATTAAAAGAATAATAAATTAAGAGCCAAATATAACCTTTATTTTCTATTTCTTGGGTAAAGATCCCAAATTAGTTGTCCAAGATATGAGTAGATTAGAAGGTCAATTACAGCTAAATCTGAGTTTGTTTTAAGCTGAGAGTAGGTTTCTTTTAAAATATGGTAATTCCTGGAGAAAGTAGATACTATAAATGTGTTTTTATTCCAAAATGCCATATGTAAATGGTCTAATTTGGGGACTGCTGATCCCACATATAAGAAGTTTATGAAAGGGGAGAAACAGCTGGAGGAAATTTATTGGTCTTAGTTACTAAAGTCATCATAAAGTACAAATTTATGTACTGGAAAATAGAATAATTCTTTTAAAAAATGTCTTTGCTCAGCTATTAAAAAAAAGGAAGACAGAACTGTGCAATTTTCTTTCTTAACTTTTCATGGTTAGTTCAAGCCTTTTGACTAAGCAAATCTTATAAAAAGTAAGAAAATCTTTAGACAAATGCATAATGTAAGGAGTTATTTGGTAAATCATTTGAAAATTTAAAGGAAAACAAAATGTTAAATCTGCATTTAAAAAGAATCAAGTATTTGCCAAATGTCTGTAATATGGCTAACTTATTTGACACTATCGTAGTTCTTAAATTATAATATGTGAAAATTTGGGGGAATTTCTACTTTATAGAGTACTTTTTCAAATTAATATCAAGTAAAGATTTCCAAATAAAAGTTTTCTGCTTGGACTATCAATGAATTAAGTTTCTCACTTGACAGTTCAAATAATTTACTCAAAAATATTTGATTCTGGAAAAGGCTGACATAAAGTACTGTGTGTAAATCAGGAAATGCATACATATAATGCTGGGGCTGGAAAAGGACATATATATATTTTTTCTAATTATTTTTTATTTTCTTGTTTTATGTAAAAATGAGTGTACTGTACACATGATACATATAAATTAATTACACATATATAGAGGATGCATACTCCTAAATTTTCATTGATAAGATATACAATCAATGAAGGTTGGAATAAAAAAACAAAATTTTCTGACAATAAGACTGGAGACTATTTCGTGACATTAGAATAAAAGTATTTCTTAAATTGGCATGGGAAGTAGGATCTATGAGGGAAAAGAATGAGAAATTAATCAGATAAATTAGATCACATTAAAATTAAAACTGTATTTTCCCCAAAAGATAGCTAAGACAGTACAAAAGCAAACCACAGTGTGGGAATAGATAATTTCAACATATACAATCAACAAAGGGCTTGTATTTAGAATATGTACAAATCAATATGAAAAGCAGACAACTTGATAGATAAACGGACAAGAGACTTCAAAAGGCACTTTATATCAGTGGGTATCTAAGTAGTTAATAAATATGTCAAAAAGTGCTTGATTTATTAATAATCAGAGAAACACAAACTAAAAAACTCAGTGTGATACTTTTCTACAAAATCACCAGAACGGCTGAAATTAAAAACACTGACAGTACCAAGTTTTGAAGAAGATGTGTAGCAACCACAACTCATACAGCTGAGTGAATCAATTTATACAAAGTTTATAAAACAGGCAAAACTGTTCCATATATTAGAACAGTTGGAAGACTGGTTAACTTTGGGGAGCAGAGAAGGGACAGTGGTTAGGAATCAGAGGGCTTTTGTGGAAGCAGATAATATTTTCTTTCTTTAATAGGTAGTGGTTACACAGACGTGTTCATTTTGTGATAATTCATTCAACTGTATGTATGTTATACTGCAGTAAATCATATGGATGCCATAGGCTAACTTGAGCAGTTTTAGTCAGAAGAGGAATTTATTGTTTATTATACAATGGGAAAATTTTAAATGATAGCCTTGCTGGGTAAAGTAGCCTTGGTTATAGGTCTTTGCTTTTCATCACCTTGAATATTTCACACAACTCCTTTCTAGCCTGAAATGTTTCTGTTGAGCAATCAGATGCCAGTCTAATTGGTGCTTCATTGTAGGTAGCAACCTGCTTTTCTCTTGCGCTGTTAGTACTCTCTCCTTGTCTTTAAGCCTTGCCATTTTAATTATGGTGTGTCTCAGTGTAGGCCTCTTTGGGTCCAACCTGTTTGGGATTGTCTGAACTTCCTGGACTTGTGTGTCTTTTTCCTTCACCAGATTAGGTAAGTTTTCAGTCATTATTTCTTCAAATAGGTTCTCCTTTACTCGCTCTCTTCTCCATCTGGTATCCCCATGATGGAGGGTATTCTTATGCTTCAGGTTGTCCAAAATGTTTTTTAAGCTCTCCTCAGTTTTTAAAATTCATTTTCCTTTTTGCTGCTCTGCCTGGGTGTTTTTTTCCTACCATGTCTTCCAAATCACTGATTCAATCCTCTGCTTCATCTAACCTACTGTTTATTCCTCCCAGTATATATTTTATTTCAGATATTGCATTCTTCATTACTGACTGGTCCTTTTTATGGTTTCTATGCCTTTTTTCATGCTTTGAGTATCCTTATAATTATTATTCTAAACTCTCTATCTTATAAATTGTTTGCCTCCATTTCATCTAGATCTTCTTGTGAAGAATTCTCTTGTTCTTTAATTTGGGGTCTGTTTCTTTGTCTTCCCATTCTTTGTATTTTCTGCCCTAGTCATTAAACTAATCAAGATAATGAGAAAGAAAAAACAACAGAGGATAACAGTCTAACAATAAAATTGCACTACATACATGTCTATCAATAATCACCTTAAATCTAAATGGTTTAAATGCTCCAACAAAAAGACATAAGGTAGCTGACGGGATAAGAAAACAAGACCCATATATATGCTGCCTCCAAGAGACACATCTCAGATCAAAAGATACACACAGATTAAAAGTAAAAGGATGGAAAAAGATATTTCATGCAAATAGAAAAGAAAAAAAAGCTGGCGTATCAACAAAATAGACTTTAAAACCAAGGTTATAGTAAGAGACAAAGAAGGACACTACATCATGATAAAGGGAATAATGCAACAACAGGATATAATACTAGTAAACATTTACACACCCCACACAGGAGCACCTAAATATGTGAAGTAAATCTTGATGGACATAAAGAGAGAGATTGACAGTGAAACAGTCATAATTGGTGATTTTAACACCCCACTGACTTCAATGGATAGATCTTCCAAGCAGAAAATCAACAAGGAGACAGTGGTTTAAACAATACAATAGATCAAATGGATTTAATTGATATCTACAGAGCACTTCCCTCCAAAGCAGCAGAATATACACACTTTTCAAGTGCATATGGTATGTTTTCCAGGATAGACCACATGTTAGGACACAAAACAAGTCTCAATAAATTTAAGAATACTGAGATCATATCAAGCATCTTCTCTGACCACAATGCTAGGAAACTAGAAATCAATCACAAGAAGAACACTGAAAAACATGCAAAGACATGGAAGCTAAGTAACATGTTATTAAACAATGAATGGGTCAATAAGGAAATCAAGAAAGGAATCAAAAGATACTTTGAAACAAATGAAAATGGGGATGCAACAATACAAAATCTCTGGGACACTGGGAAATCAATCCTAAGAGGGAAATTTATAGCATTACGGACCTATCTCAGAAAACAAGGAAAAGCTCAAATAAACACTTTAACTTTACATTTAAAGGAACCTGCAAAAGAACAAGAAACAAAGCCCAAAGTGAGAAGGAAGGAAATAATAAAGAGCAGAACAGGAATATATGAAATAGAGTCTAAAAAATGATACAAAAGAACAATGAATCCAAGGGCTTGTTCTTTGAAAAGATAAACAAGACTGACAAACCTTTAACCAGACTCATCCAGAAAGAAAAAAGGATCTAAATAAATAAAATAAAAAATGAAAGAAAAGAAATAACAATCGACACCAAAGAAATATAGAGGACTGTAAGAAAATATTATGAATAACCATATGCCAACAAACTGGACAACCTGGGTGAAATGGATAATTTCCTAGAAACATACAATCTCCCAAAACTAAATTAGGAAGAATCAGAGAATCTGAATAGACAGATTACACCTAGTGACACTGAAGCAGCAATAAAAAAATATCCCAACAAACAAAAGCCCTTGGCTGGATGGCTGCACAGGAGAATTTTACTAAACATTCCAAGAACTAATATCTCTCCTTCTCAAACTATTCCATAAAATTCAAAAGGAGGGAAGGCTCCCAAACACATTTCATGAAGCCAGCAGTATCCTAATTCCAAAACCAGACAAAGACACTACAAAGAAAGAAAATTAGAGATCAATATCCCTGAGGAATATACTGTACATTGCCATGTATGATGTGCACTTTTTTGCACAATTTTTTGAAGGAAAAATAAGGATGTGTATTATACATGCACACATAGTACTAATTCCGTATCTATATAAATGTTTTTAATTTTTTTATTTATGCTTATGTGTTAAAAGTGTAACTCTAGAAAGTAATAACGATATCCATATGCAAAATAATACCCTAGAATATGATAATCGGTCTTGTTCCTAAATATAAATAAATAAAAAACTGAATTAAAAGATTAAGACAAAATATTTTTTTCCTGAAATTTTGGGCCAAAAATGTGGATGCACATTATATACAGCAAAATATGGTAGATGCTAAAATCCTCAACAAAATATTAGCAAACTGAATACAGCAATGTGTCAAAAAGATCATACAACATGATCGAGTGGAATTTATTCTGGGAATGCAAGGTTGGTTTAACATTTGCAAATCAATAAATGTGATTCACCACATAAATAAAATGAAGGATAAAAATGACATGGCCATATAAATAGATGGAGAAAAAGCATTTGATAAAATAAAGCACCCATTTATGATAAAAATTCTCAGCAAAGTGGGAATAGAGGGAACAGACCTAAACACAAAAAAGGTCATATATGACAAACCCACTGCCAGTGTCATACTCAAATGGCAAAAACTACAAGTGTTCCCATTAAGATTGGGAACTAGACAGGATGTCTGCTTTCACCTATCTTATTCGATATTATACTGGAAGCACTAGCCACAGTAATCAGACAAGAAGAAATAAAAGGCATACAAATTGGAAAGGAAAAAGTAAAACTGTCATTATTTGCAGATGACATGATACTGTACAAAGAGAACCCCAAAGATTCCACCAAGAAACTACTAGAACTGATAAATGAATTTAGCAAAGTAGCAGGATACAATATTCAGAAATCAGTTACATTTTTATAAGTCAATAAAAAACTAAAAGAAAGGGAAATTAAAAAAACAATTCCATTAACAATTGCTTTAAAAAGAAAAAAATACCTAGGAATAAACCTAACCAAGGATGTAAAAGACCTATACATGAAAATTATAAGACACTGAAGAAAGAAATTGAAGAAGATACAAATAAGTGGAAGCACATACAGCATTCATGGATAGGAAGAATTAACATCATTAAAATGTCCATACTACCCAAAGCAATCTATAGATTCAATGCAATTCTTATCAAGAATCCAATGATGTATTTCATAAAACTAGAACAAATTTTCAAGAAGTTATATGGAACTACAAAAGGTCCTGCATAGCAACAATGATCCTGAGAAAGAAGAACAAAGTTGGAAGACTCATGCTACCTAATATCAAACTATACTATAAGGCCATAGTAATCAAAACAGCATGGTACTGGCATAAAAACAGACACATAGATTGATGAAATAGAATAGAGAGCCCAGAACTAAACCCACACCTTTATATATTTGATAGAGGAAACAAGCACATTAAAATGGGCAAAAGATATCTTATTCAATAAATGGTGTTGGGAAAATCAGACAGATACATGCAGAAAAATGAAACTAGACCACCTTTCAACCACATACAAGAATAAATCCAAAATGGATCAAAGACTTAAATGTCAGACCTGAAATGATAAAAATCCTAGAAGAAAACATAGGCAGTAAAATCTCGGACACTGCTTGTAGCAATTTTTTATTGGATATATCTCCCCAGGCAAAGGAAACAAAAGAAAAAATAAACAAAGGGGACTACATCAACTAAAAAGTTTTTGCACAGCAAAGGAAAACATAAACAAAATAAAAAGAACACACATAATGGGAGAACATATTCACCAACACATCTGATAAGGGGTTAACATCCAAAATTTATAAAGAACTTACAAAACTCAACACCAAAAAACAAACAACACAATCAAAAATGGGCAAAGGACCTGAATACATGCTTCTCCAAAGAGGACATACAGATGGCCAATAGTCATATGAAAAGATGCTCAATGCCACTAATCATCAGAGAAATGCAAATTAAGACCATACATTCCACACCTGTCATAATGGTTTCATCAATAAATCAACAAACAATAAGTGTTGGCAAGAATGTAGAGAAAGGGGAACCCTTGTGCACTGTTGGTGGGAATGTAGACTGGTGTGGTCACTGTGGAAGGCTGCTTGGAGATATCTCAAAGAATTAAAAATGGATTTGCCTTTTGACCCTGCAATCCCACTTCTGGGAGTATATCCAAAGGAACCCTAAACTCTTATTTCAAAAGAACAAAAGCACCCCTATGTTCACTTCAGTGTTATTTACAATGACCAAGATATGGAAGCAGTCCAAGTGTCCATCAGTAGATGAGTGGATAAAACAACTATGGGACATTTACACAATGGAATACTAGTTGGCCGTAAAACAGAAGGAAATTTTATGCTTTGTGACAGCATGGATGGACCTGGAGAACATTATACTAAGTGAAATAAGCCTGTCAGAGAAAGACAAACACCAGATAATATAACTCATATGTTGAATCTTATGAACAAACTGAACTAACAAGCAAAACAGAGACAGACTCATAGATGGAGACAGGTGACAACTAGTTGGGGGAGAGTGGAGGGAATGAGCAAAAAGGAAAAAGGACTCGTGGACATGGATGATAACGTGGTGATTGCTGGGGGGAGGGAGACACAAGGAGACTAAAAGTAACGGAGATGAGTACAATAAAGATTAAATTTAAAAAATGAGCAACTTTTTCTTCTAAGTTTTTATAGAATCCTACTTACTCTAGGGGGCGGTAAAATTATTTTAGTATAATAACTAACGTGTTCTCATTTTAAAAAATCATCATCACCAAGTATGTTATTTATTTTAATTTTTATGTAACTGTCACTGGAAACTTAAAAGTCTGCAAAGAAATCAACTGGGAAGTGACAGTTGAACATGAACACTGGAGTCGTTATTTCAATACAATCCAGAAACCTACAGGTAAACAGAATAAAATGGAGTATTTTCAACATAAAAGAAAAGCTAAGTTATATATAAAGAATTATTTAAGATACATGTGAAAGCAACTACTTCTGAATTGAGTAACACTACTTCATACTACCTGCAGAGTAGAGAGGTTGTCTAAAAACAGTTGTACTAAACTGTGTCAAGCTAATGAACCACTGTATACTTAAGAGAATTTTATATATGAGCTGCAGAGCCACATACTGCCACAGTCTATAGGAAAAAATACCTTGTTTTTGACACTAAATAGCATCACGTCGGGATTGAAAATATATTTATTTCAGACATCCAGGTTACATTTGCATATTTGTTTTGTTACCAGCAGCAAGTAACCTGCCTTTTATGATTTATCCATTGGCATACTGGTTTGATCCAAAATGGGTTGCACCACAGCAGCTGATTAGAAATGGAGGGCTTTGATAAGTTACAAGTGGGGGCCCAGAAGTGGGTATACATAATATTTGTAGATATACAGGTTAAGTACCTCTGTCCTAAAGAAAGTGCTTATATTGTAGTCTTAAAATTATGATTTAAAAAGATAAGCAAATGAGTTAAAAAAAATTCAATCCATAGTGTTGGGCCCAATGCTCTATACCTCAAAAGAACCTTGGCATAAATATTCAGAAATAACAATGCCTAGTAACTGAAAAACATGACAATAGCAAACTAGATGATGTTAAATATTTCCTTAGACATAAAATGATAGACTATTAATGTGTGCCAGATACCGCTAAAATTGCTTTACATATATCAACTCATTCAATCCTCAAGCAACCTATGAAATGCACAATCAGACATAGAGAAGTTAAGTATTTGTGCAAGGTCACATGAATGACACTTGCACCCAGGGAATCTGATTGTAATTCCATGCTCATACCGGGTAAGACTGGTCAAGTCTAGCTATAATGTATACCTGAATAAAATATGGAGCACAGTAGCATTTATACTCATTCAACAAATACTTACTGAATGCTTATGACAAGTCTGGCACTATTCTAGCTGTCCAGAATACTAAAGTCTATAAAGCTAAAATCTTCTGCCCTCATGGAGTCTGCACTCCAGTGGAGGCTGACAGACAAAACATAAATAAGTAAAATATATAATTTGTCTAATAAAATATATAGTTTGTCTGAAGTTATGGGGCAGGCTGGAAATATGGTGAACTGTTATTTCCTAAGCTCGACAAGAAAGGTCTCATTGATAAGGTGACATCTGAGTAAAGACCAGAAAGAAGTGAAGAGATAAACCATGAGAATATCTGCGAGTAGAACATTTCAGACAGAGATAGTGCAACATCCCTGAGGAGAAAGTGTACATGGCGTCTTCAAGAAACAACGAGGAAACAGCATGACTGGCACACAGTAAGCAAGAGGGAGGTGAGTATGTGTATATGATTACATAGGAAAGGTAGTAGTGAGGATTTTGGTTATTGTTTTTGCATGGGAAGCCATTTGAGGGATTTGCATAGAAAACCAAAATTTCAAAGTATTTTGGGGTTTAAGGGATCCAGAAGAATCCTTGGTAACTGGAAAAGTGAGTTTTGCATAAACAGAAGAGGGAAGAGTAATAAAAATAGGATCACAATCAATAAAGTTAACATGTCTCAAGGGTAAAAGTCTCTATTTGGCAGTGTAAAAGAAAGTGAGAAGCAGCTAAAATTTTCACTGGTATTTGGTTGGAAAGACTGGAGTCTGAATCAACATGTATTATGGAAGCCAGGTGACGGCAACAAAAAAAAGGCAGGGAAATTCACAGCAGAATCACAGATATAATGAATTCCTCATCCAAATATTCATAGGAGACTACAGAATGTCATTGGACAGCTTTGCCAATCAACTAGGGTAGGTTTGCTAATTAATAAACACTTAATGTCAGAAATCTGAAACACTGTTTGAAAAACAAACAAGAAATACTGGATATCACTGAAAGGAAAACAATTTCAATTTTGTAATAATCATTAAAACAAGATGACATGAACAGGAAAAATAGCCATAGTTCACACATAAAT
Source organism: Mormoops blainvillei (assembly GCA_004026545.1). Lineage (NCBI taxonomy): Eukaryota > Metazoa > Chordata > Mammalia > Chiroptera > Mormoopidae > Mormoops > Mormoops blainvillei. Next base: position 152,595 of record PVJD01002995.1, on the reverse strand, counting down.
TCTCATGGTAGTAATAATCTAATGCATAAGGCTTTGATGATGGGTAAAGTTATTACTTTAATGCAGTAAAATGGATGAATAAGGAACGCTATAGACTGCTTATACAAATATATTTGAAATGAAGTAAAATTCAGTGTTCAAATAGAAAAGCTATTGAAGTGTCCAGTAATGATGCATTTAAATAAGGCAATTTGGCTGTAACTGCATTCATCTGTAAATAATTTACACACAGATAAGAGTTATAAACTAGCTAAAAAATAGCACGAGTTCTAAGAGCACACCCAATAGAATAATTTTGTCTCTAACGTTGAAGAGTGCTGATTTTAAAAAGGTCTCAGAGTCCCTTTTGTGAAGAGATCCCTTCAGGTATAAATGGTTGGCAGAACACAGGAAACAGCTGAGATGGAGCCTCAGAAGTGCTGGGGAAGAGGGCAACAGCTCTACAACCGGCCACTCAAAGAGTTGGAGTAGGAGCAGTCTCTACAGGGTTTCACTTTGCTGGAAACTCTTGCCTTTTCTATCCAACTGTCTACATCCTACCAATGAACTTCAACCATGAGAGTGTAATCTGTAAGTGGACACAGAAATCAATCATTTGTATGCTCTAATTCGAGATTTGTGCTTTTTATACAATATGTATTTTGTCATTTATTTTTTCCGTTTGTGAAATGTGCCAGAATCTACCCATCTAAAAAAATAAAACAAAACAACCCCCCCCTCAAAAAAAAGAACCCAAAACAAAGAACACTAATACATTAAGAAAACAGAGTGTGGGACAGCACTCAAACACATAGATTAAACGGAGAACAGGTTGATAACAAATACCTGTTAATTTCTTTAAGGACCCTTTTTGGTCCTTAAAATCAGAATCATAAAAGCTGTAATTCCTTTTGGCTGCTAATTGTAGGACTGCTGCTTGTTTGTTAAGTTTGGAGTTCCAATACCAATCAGTTGCCTTCTTGGATAGCTGCAAAGCTGCCACTTTTGTATTTCAGGTATTTCACTTTCCTATTACACCCCTGCGTTAGATTCACTGTTCCTTGGCTCTCATCTCTTCATCTATTGTGATTTTACTGGAGATGCACTTTGAGAGTTCTTGCATGTCTGAATTTTCGTTGTTTGCTCTCTCATTTCATGAATAGGTTGGCTGGGTATATGAACCTTTAGTTTCAAAATCATTCTCCTACAGGGCTCTAACAACATTTCTCCATTGTGCCTTAGAATTCAGGGTTGCTAATGAGAAATATAATACCTGTTTGATTCATGTTCTTTTGTTGGTATCCATTTTTTCTCTCTCTTTGGAATCTCTTAGGATTTTCTTCTTTATTTTTGGATGGACTGAAACTCCAAGAGTATGTGTTTACATGGAAGTACTTCATTCATTCATTCTGCTTGATGCTTGCTCAGCCCTTTCATTTGAAGATGAATAGCATTCTTCAGATCTTGTGATTTTTAAATTATTTTTATTAGTATTTCCTTAACTTCTGGTCTGTAGTGTATATACATTATTTTTGCCCATCCATTATCTTTGAATACCCTCCTATGTTTTATTTCACCATTGTATGTTCTCAAAACATAAGGGCATTATTTGGTTTGTTAGAAGGTGATAGATACTATTAAAAGGAAAAAGCAGAGCAGTATAAGGAAGTTCAGATGCTGGGGCTGGAGTGGGGAGGGAGTACAGGTTGTGATTTTTAAACAGGAAAATCAAGGTAGGGCTCACTGAGAACCTAACATGTGAGTACTGAGAAAAGTCTATGTGGCTAAGAGAGAAGAACATTTCAGGTAAAGACAAGTACAAAGACCCTAAAGCAGAAAGCCCCTGACATGTAGAGGAAGAGTAAGAATGTTAATGTGGCTGAAGTGAATGAATGAGGGAGAGAGAGCGGTTTAAAATTAAAGATCAGAGCCCTGGCCAGGTGGCTCAGCTGATTGGAGCATTATCCCATAAACCAAAGGGTTGCGGGTTTGATCCCCAGTAAGGGTATATACCTAGGTTTCAGTTTCTCTCTCTCTGTCTCTCTTTCTCTCAAATCAATAAACATATCCTGGGATAAGGATTTAAAAAATAAACTTAAAATAAGATCAGAGAGGAAACCTCGAGGGGGCCATGTCATTTAAGATAGTTCAGGATAATGTAGAGATTTCTCAGTATGAGCGAAATGGGAAGTCTTTGCACAATAGAAGAATAATGGTTAAATTTGAGCATTTCCCCTTTGATTGGTAGTATTATTATAATAGATTTAATGTTCTAGTTATAAAAACTACATGATTTATTTTTAATTATTTCTATTGTAAGCTCAGAAATTTTGGGGAAAAAAAACCCAAAACCCAATACTACAACATGCAGATAAAATGTAGGTGTTACAGAAAAAAAAATTATATGCAAGATTTGTAACTTGAAGCACTTTTAGAAAATATTTCAATCATATAAATAGGTATCATCTCTAATCTGCTTTTTATTATATGGCCATATTATTACTTAGCTCATTTGGTTATATTTACTAAAGAAAAAAATGCAATGCATTTTACATTCTTGCAAGTCAACGGAGTTGTTAAGTCTGACATTTCTTGATTTGTACTGTGACCATCAACTCCTATTGAGCAGAGTTAGGACAACAATAGAAACCTTGGGAAAAATTAAATGACAGCTAAACTAAGGAGTCAGAATATAATGCCATGGTTGTTTCAAAGTAATTTTCTTAGTTGTAATCAAAGCAAATTTAATAAAACTAAAAAAAATCTGCTCCTAGAATGTTACAATCTCCTGTTTTGAATAAATTCACATTATCTGGAAATCAATATGGCTCATGTTGCACACAAACAGAGTCTGAAAATAGTAGCACCCAGAGCTCCAACAGGATACCATATCCTTGAGCTTTTTAGACCAATATGAAAGGCTATTTCCTGGAAGATATGATGATTCTGGGCAAGACATTTCTTAAAATACTATTTTCAGAATTACTTATAACCACCATAATAAAACATTATCAGGAAATAATCAGCCTGATTGGTCATAGCACTGGTGAGAGAGAAAAAACTGCTCATATTTACTGAACCATATGACAATTAATAACAGAACATTTTTATGATTAACAGGTTAAAAGGCAGGAGTTTTCAATGAACGTAGATCGGGCAACTTTCAAATCTTTGATGATTGTCCTAACCACGTTTAACGGGTTTAATGTAATTGTCAAATGTTTCCCTAAATGTTACATCTGTTAATAGTTAGAAACCAGATTACATTCCCATTAAGTTTTATTCAACAAACCTCAAGGTCCTGCTCTGAGAACCTCATGAGTAAGTACCCTCTGTGCTATAATGAGATAAGTAGTATATATCAACATTAATCTAACAGTAGGTTTTGAAAATTTTTTAAATGTGTTAGGCTTCCTAGGAGTTCATATTCAATTGAACAATATCAATTCTACCTGAGTCATAACAACCCATTTCTATTGGCAACAATATGAAAATTCAAATTCATATCCCTTATACGGGGCAAACCCCCAGGGAATGAGCTCGGCAAAGCACCGGACTGTGAGGGAGACTAAGTTTTGACAAAGTACCAGTGGGTAATACTTACACCAGTAATCATTTCTGTCATTTACCAATATGGATCAGTCTAACGTCTTCAACTGTTTAGATTAACGAGTTGATGATGGTAAACTGTTTTGAAGCCTTTGCATTTAGCTTTCAAAGTTTTTGTTTTTGGTTTTGCTTCAAGCTTAAAGTAATTCTACCATCCTACTGCAACCTGGTGAATCAACAAGTTGACTATGTAAAAATGTCTTCTATTGAAGAGATCAATGTTCTTAACTATTATCTGTTTGATTAAAGAGAAAGGAACAGCAAAGCTTAAGTGTCAATCACAAAGTTATACTCAATTTAAATTATGGATTTTAACCACGAATGCTATATGAACATAACTCTTTTCACAGAAGGACCTTAGTGTATTTTTTACACACTCTCAGTTAACCAACAATCCTAAAATTTAAGAACAATTTTTTTATAAGATTTTATGTATTTATTTTTAGAGAGAGGGAGTGAAACATTGATTGGTTGCCCCTCGCAGGTGCCGCAACTAGGGTCCGGGCCTGCAACCCTGACATGTGCCCTGACTGGGAATCGAACCAGTGACTTTCTGCTTTGTGGGATGACGCTCAAACAAATGAGCCATGCTGGTCAGGGTAGAACAATTTTTTTAAAAATGAACCTCCACTTCTCCCATTCAAACTCTTATTTCCCTTCTACTTTGTTTCATAGAAATGAGTACAGGAAGATAACAGATTACCATATGAGGCCAGGGTATGTCTTTTTAGATAAAAAAAAAAGTGAAGAAAAAAAGGAAATTGAAAAGGTACATAAATATGAGAAAGGAAGTGAATACAGGTGAGTGCAGAAAATAGGAAAGGAAATGGAAGATATAATGTGGGAAAAGAAGACAGGTAAGTGGACAAAGAAATAAGAAAAAAGAAAGGAGAGGTTAGTAGGGCAAAAAGAAAACAGAATGGAGAAGAGAGAAAGAAATAGAAAGCCTTCAAAGAAGTACATTTGAGGTAGATCTTGACAAGCAGATATAATAGATGGATCTTGAGACTATCATGCTAAGCAAAATAGGTCAGACAGAAAAAGTCAAGAACCATATGATTTCACTTATATGTGGGATATGAAACAGAAAGCAACAAACAAATAAGACAAACAAAAACTCAAAGACACAGAAAACAGTATGGTGGTTACCAACGGAAGGGGTGGGTATAAAAGGGTAAAGGAGGTCAAACAGATGGTAACAAAAGATCTGAGATCTGACTTGGGGTGGTGAACATACAATGCAATATACTATATAATATATCAAAGATGATATATTATAGAATTGTACACTTGAAACCTATATAATTTTATTAACCAATGTCACCTCAATAAACTTAATAAAAATTTTTTGAAATTCTGATTAAGTTAAAGGAATTTATCTGGAGTCACAATAATGAAACGGCTTAAATTTTCAAATGCTAATTAAAATGCTTCCTTTAACCCTCACATTTACGTTTATAAAATACTGCTTTGAATAGGAATTAAGGGCACAACCTGAAATGATTTTATGGTCCAAGAAGTACTCCTAATGGAAAATAGAAAAAAATTATATTTTTAAATTATGGTAAATACCAATCACACTGTGACTATAGAAAAGTGCAGGTGTTGGTGCTATTCTGTAACATAAAACATTCTAGATATGATTTCAGTGCTTTTAAGACTATCAGATTATAGTTAGAAGAAGCCAAAACCAGGCTGTTGCAATTTGCAACTTAAACAGGGATTCAGGGGAAGTCTAATTAACAAAAACAAAAACTTCAAATTCCATTCTTTTAAATTGAACTGGGGAATTTCTTGTATTCATTGCCGGGAATATCACCTACAGGGGTAAAAATTTTGGTACCTTGATTACCGAAATAATGACTTTGAAGAAAATAGTTCAAAATAATAAACTATAAATAAGTATTCCTCTTTGCAGACATAGCACAATTCTCCAAATATCCTTGTGTTTGAGCACATAATTAATAAAATATAGTTTGGCCAAAAACAAATTAGATGACATTAAAAGCTCTACGATGAGAAACTGCAACGCTAAAAATTCCAGATGAATAATCTGTAAATTTATTAACTGGATTAATGTTAGGATGGCTATTTTCTTGTCGCCCCCTCCCCCCCAAAAAAAGGTAGTAAGTGTTGGTGAGAATGTAGAAAAATTGGAATTCTTGTACACTGTTGGTGGGAATGTAAAATGGTGTAACTGCTATGGAAACCAGTACGGAGGCTCCTCAAAATATAAAAAATAGAAATATAGTATGATCAAGCAATTACACTTCTGGGTTTTTGGCCAAAAGAACTGAGATCGGGATCTTGAAAGAGGTATTTGCATTAACGTTCACTGCTGCAATCATTACTCACAAGAGCCAAGATGTAGAAGCAACTTAAAGCGTCCATCAGCAGATGAATGGATTAAGAAAATGTGGTATGCACATATAACGAAATATTATTCACCCTTTTAAAAAGGAGAAGGAAATCATGCCATACATACTAACATGGGTGAACTTTGAGGACATTATGTTGAATGACATGAGCCAGTCATAGAAGGGCAGGTACTACATTATTCCACTTATATGATATCTCTAAAATGGTCAAACACATAAAAGAAGAAAGACTGGTGGTTTCCAGGACTTATGAGGAAGGGGACATGGTGAGTTGCTACATAATAAGTACAAAGTTTTAGTTATGCCAAGATAATTAAGTTCTGAAGATATGCTGTATAACACTGTATAGCTAAAATACTGTATTGTACGCTTACATTTTGTTAAGAGAGTAGAAATCATGTTAATTGTTCTTGCCACAATTTAAAAAAAAAGAAACTTCTAGACCATTACCATTTAGCAAATGACAGAGAAAAAAATAACAACAACAACAAAAATGTAGTGAGGCTGCTTTACTACATGGTCTCTTCTCACAAAGCTAAGCAGGTGACTAAGCTCTTTGAAGCTATTTTCTGATAAACACCATTCAGAATACTGGGACATGGGAAAAACAAACTGTATTTAGAATACATAGGAGACAGTCTATAAAACAGAATGAATGAATCTAGGATATTAGAGGCAAAGAAAGAATATTAGATAACATCTAATAAAATTTATACTCAATGGATTGAGCCATCAAAAGTATTCTTGAATTCATTTAGTGTCTCAAATATTGAAGTGGTCATGTATTTAATTTATGTTTAGGCTAAAGGATATTTTACATAAACATCTTTTAAATTACTTTTTTTTTCATTTTAAATAACATGAAATCTCAAATAACCCAGGCAATGTTGTTTTACATCACCACAGAGAATTTTAAACCATAGAGATACATCTTTTCACTTGCCGGACAAATAACTGTGCTCGTATTTTGTTGTACAAACTCACACTCGATCATACATTGTCATATTTTATTCTCCAGCTTTTTTGTATATGAATCATTTGTCTCCCAAATTAGATGATAAACTTCTTTAGGGCAAATCATATTATCTTCTCCTTTTCTATCTGTTAGCAGCTAACACAGTGTTAGACTACAGAACTGCTCAATAAATGCTTATTGAATTGAACAATACCCTTAATCATTGCCATTTCTTTTCTAGAAGTACAGTTGAATAGATTTAATGCTGCAGCACTGTCAGCTTTTATATTTCATCCTGCTTCTGTGGCCACCTTACTAGAAGAAAGCAAACGCAATCTTTACAATAATTCAATCAATGCTGCTCCTGCCAGGATTATCAACAATAACGACAATCAATGCCACTTCAAGTGTAAGTTTTATTACACACGAATACCTGTCACCTAGAGATTGAACCCTAAATACCGGTATCCGACTTAGTCATTTTTGTCTGCCCCTGACTCAAAACAAATGATTAGCCCTAAATTATAAGTATCTTTCATTCTATCAGTGAGAATTTAAAAAAACAGTAAAAAGGAAAATACTAAAAATAATTATTTTTAAAGTAGGTAAGCTGTAAATGTGCTCTATGCACTGGTATTTTTATGCCCAAATGTGAAGGCAAATTAGTTTCTTCTAAAGTAACATTCCTCTACTTTAAATTGTAATGTCTATAAGCAACTATTTATTTTACATTATTTTATCTTGTTATATCTTGTTATAACAAGATAAAATAATGTATCTTAATCCGATCACAAGCTGGGAGTCAAAATCAAAAATATGATTCTCGTAGTTAGTTAATTTCCTAAATGCAAAACTATGTCTCAATGCTTATTTAATGAACAAATTTTTCTTTTCCAGTGGAGAAAGATTAAACTGAATTAAGATGTAGTTAAAACTTGCTTAATCAGGGCTAAGTTATAACATGAAACTAATAAGAGACTCACAGTGATCCTAAAAGGTCCCACTTTAATAAGCTTAAGAGGAAAAGGATCAGAATCCAGGCTTGTCATTTACAATCCTATAATTCATGACAAACCAAAACTCATGCAACCATGAAAACATTTATTTAAAATTATAGCAGGACTATATTATCTCTTCAGGTTTAACTGAAACTTTGAAGGAAAAAAAACAGTAGCCTATTAAAGGTTCTTTGACATTTATTTTATTACACCTTTTATATCTTTATTTCTTTTTCTTGATAAAAATTATCATATATGAACATAATAAATGTGATTTTCCTTGCTTTGACTACTTTGTCTAAATGAATGTAAATTAAAATTGACAATTTATTTGTGTTGTGCAAAATCAACAATTTTTTAAAATTTTATAACTATGGCCTAAAATATAAATTATATTAGTATCAAAATTATGGTTCTGTGGCTCATACTATACTGTATTTCATTTCTCCTAACCTCATTTTTAAAGGTGAATTAGAAACATATTTTAAAATCAATGGCTGTTATCTGTTTGGCTGAAAAACGCTCATCTGTACCAATCTCCAATGGCAAAATTGAGATATTTTTCTAATTTAAGGAAAGCAGGGAAAAGGCCAAAATGAACATCTAAGAAAGAGTTATAATGACAGTAACTGCAATTTATCGCCACGATGAAAAACAAAACAAAACAAAAACACCCTGCTAATCCTGATTCCTAAAAAAGATTTTAAGCTCCATTGAAAAGTAAGCATATGTGCCTTATTCTGATGACATTTTCTTCCCTTTCTTGCCTTGTTGACATTTATAACATGACCCTATTCGGCTAAAATTACCATAGTGAAAAAGTAGCTGCATTGTGATAAGTAATTGTACCTAGACATGCTGTCTGGTTCCCACTGGTATACACATACTGACATCCCTGGGTGAGAGAGGCTAATTCCTTCTACTTGACTTTTTTAATGATAAAAGGCATCGATAGTGACTTTTTAAAATTCCTTGCTGCCAAACTAAGAAACTGAAAAGCTGTGAATGTCAGGCATCGCCAATCAAGTAAGAAAACTAAACCCTGTAATAACAAGAAAGCAAGCAAAAAAAGAAAAAAGAAAAAAACCCTGAAGCTGATACCTTGGGAAATGAAGATAACAGGAATGAAATCACCTAAATTGGTGGTCTCAGTATTCCTGGCCATGTTCCCTACTTCCCACAAGTAACAGTGGACTGGCAGCTGGGAGGCATATAAGACAAAATGTAAAAATGGAATTTCAAAGATGGTACTATTCTGTGTTAAATGATCAGGAAGTACGAATTAAATAAAAATTCCTTTTTTTATTAAATGATGTAAAATAAAGGATCTTTCAAAGATACTATCAAAGATAGAAAAATGAAAATAGAAGAGTACCTAAAAATGAACTGATGGAGAATAAAGAGAATGGGTAATCATAATCAATTTACCAAAACGTTATTAAAATTATTGGTAGCAATAATATTGTCTGTCAAAGGAATCCAAGCCATGTTGATTAAAAATATGAAGGCCCATTAAGGAAAATACTAGGTAAGAGGCTCTTGGCCCTGAAATAAAGAAAGGTAAAAAGAAAGAATTTCTCTCAGCAGGCTGAATCCAGTACTTCAGTAGGGATATATTTTAAGTGATCATCTCAAACTTATGCCAAGGATAATGAAGCCAAGGTATGCCAAGGTACTGCAGTACCAAGAGTAACAGATCCTGTTTACCACCCTGTGAAACAGGAAAGCAAGAGAGTGAGACTTAGCTACAGTGTACATGAGAGCAGCAAACTTACCCATACCTTGGGCCTGGGGCAGAGAAATAATGTACATTTATAAGAAATGAAAGCAAAGTTAGAGAAGTCTCAAAAGAGTGTTTAATGTTTTAAACTGTCAAGATCAGCAACTTGCTTATATGTAAAACTCCTAGTAGCATATTAGGGGTTATAATAAATCATGACTACTATTTTTATGAATTAATATGGAATTTAAGTGCTGTTGAAGTCACCCTGGAACACAGAGGAACCTGGATGTCTGTAGTAGGATGGGTGGTATGGCAGAGCTGGTATCATATACCAGCCGTGTGTATGATCTGACTTATACAAGGAGTAGAAACCTAAGAGGGGAGAAATGAGAAAAGACTAAAACCGGACTTATGGAAAGGAGGGTCTATAGACAAAAGTTGTTTTCACAAAGGACTTTGTGAGGCATGATGTCCACAGCAGTGATGACTAAAGTGAAAGCAATGCCATTCTGAAATCTCCAAATTTGCGTGTGATAGCACTGAGAGACAGCATCTCTAATAAGAAAGAAGCTACCCAGGACATGCATTGCAGAGGTAGTGGTGAGGGTCTGCCCTCGTGCCGGCTGCTTGAAGACAGAAAAGTCAGGGAACATGTGGGGCCTGTGTGCGCTAGTAAAATAGCACTGAGGACTCTCAGAATAAATGGGGGTATATTGTACAGGGTGGTGGAAGTCTTGCATTATACAGGTAGGACATGAACAAATATGACTGAGTTATTATTATTAATGTAGCTGCGTATGAACCCCCAGAATGGTGAGGTATGAAGACACTCAGATTAGGCACAATCTGTATCTTGATTATCTGAGAATGTTTATTCTGACAGATATGATGAAGGGAAGAGAATGATTTAGAAAAGAGTGGCAGTTGGGAGAATAATATATACCCTATGTTAGACTTACTCCAGATTGCTCAGAAAAGCAATCTTCTCCCTTATGACCCTTTTTATAGCATTCTTAATAGTGTTGATTGGGGTGGGGGTGAAAGTTTTCTTAACAATGATAATGACAACCACAACAAATTATATTGCCTACTGCTAGCTACTGTGAAAAACAATTATTAATTAACTCACTGAATTCTCACTATGGTGTTATGAGGTAGAAGCTGCTATTATTAACCTCACTTGATTAATAATGGAACTGAGCTTAGAACTTATCCAAGGTTACATGAAAGGTAAGTGGTGGTAGCAGCTTAGCAACATTTTGACAAGACCACTGCTCCAGAAGCATTCTGTCTGCAGCTCCTCTAAGAGTGCACCGAGTAGAAACCTGAGAGCATCTTTAGACAAAGCTAGAAGCAGCAGAAGGGCCATGGCAATGACCCATGTCCTCAGTCTCTATCTTGAGGCCAACAGGGGGGATAGAATTCAAGCGTTTTGAGTAGGGCTGTTAGCACTTTAAACTGTTTCTGCAAAATGCTGGAATTCTCCAATTGTTTCCACCTACACCAAGAAAAGTCATTGCTTTTCAGGATAAGATGAATTTCCTCAAATTCGACTGGCCTGGAATGCAGGTAAGAAATGAAAATCCCATCTTATCAGGCCGATCTCTTGTTTCCTCTCAAACTGTAGGAACTCAGCATTCCACACTTCATGAATAAGAGCATGGATTCCACAACTGTAAGATCCTCCCCACAACCTAAACACATTAATGTACCCAGCTGTCTGAATTCACTTAGACTCAACCACCACTCAGCTTCTAAAAAAGTTAATTAGAAAACCCTTTTCCATTGAATTATAAAAACTCCGCATATACTCCATAGGAAATGGACTACCTAAACTTCCCAAAATAAGTAATAAATAATAAGCATGCATGATAAAAAGATCACAAATATGAAGACCAAATACGAAATGGTCAAGCCAGTTTATGTATAATCATTTAAAAATGATAAATCTTTCACCTTTAAGCAAGAAAATGTTTCAGCAGGTAAGTGTTCTGGGAAACTAGCACTTAAATTTTTAAGACACATTTACTGTCTAATGTTACATACTAAGTGCCATAGTTAAGGGTGCCAAAATAAGTTTATGGTCACATTTAAAGTGCAAGACTAAATAAAATCAAATACATTTTACAGTTTTCTTTTCCCGTCCCCAGACTCTCTAGCTTAAGCTGAACTACTTGTCCAAAAACCTGTACTTTCATTCAAGCAGCTGGTAAAAACGGAATGCTTATTATGGACCAGACAGTGAATTTAATATCTTTTGCCCTCATAAAATTTAAATTTTAGAAAGATAGACAAAAATACAAGAAAACAGGCAAAATAACTGCAAGTTGTAATAAACAGTAAAAAGGAAACCAGCAATGGACAGAGATGGATCTTGTGCTGCTGGTATACTCCTCCAAGGAGTATATAACACTTAAGTTGAAAAAGAGAAGGAGGCAGCTATGCGAAAACCTGGAAAAAGAGTCCCAGACAGATGCAAAAAACAAAAACAAAGACAAAAACCAAAAAACAAAAAAACAAACAAAAAAACATGAAACAAACTACAGCAGAAAAATACTAGTGTCTGAGAAACTAAAAGGACATCAATGTGATTGTGGTCAAAGAACAAGACCTGGCTAGGGAGCTAGAGCTGGGGAAAATCAGACAAGGCATCATAAACCAAAGAAAGAATCTGAATATTTTACTAAGTACAACGAAGAGTTATTGAAAAGTGTTTTAAGGAGGGAATGATGTGATCCAAATAACATTTTAATAAGATTAACTTTAAATTGTGTAAAAATGAATTAGAGAGGCTCCAGTGGGAGGCAGGAAAGTTAAAAAATAATGACACTTTGAAATAGGTGGCAGTAGATATAAAGAAGAGCAGAATCAAGATAGAATATGAAGAGAGAGGCAATAAGGTAAGAAATAGAGAACAAAAGGAATTAAGGAATGAACCCCAGGTTTCTGCCTTACGCAACTTTAAGGTAATATACCAAAAGTTCTTCCAAACAAGTATCTGAATCTTGGCACACACCAAGGACCACTTAGAAAAACAGCTATGATGTAGAACAAGTATTTGAAATATCCCACTAACTGAAGAAAGAAGGAAGAAAGGAAGGGAGGGAGAGCGAGAGGGAGGCGGTAAGGTGGAAAGGAAGGAAACGGTAGAAGGAGAGGAAGAGGGAGGGTGAGGAGCGGAAACCCTGCCATTCTTTGGGGCACTCCAGTACCACGGCCTTCTGTCACAATGCTGCGTAAGGTATTATACCACAACCCCGAGCGGGTTCTTTTTCTTTTTTTCCTTAAGCGGATGCTTGTTATTTATCTGCCCATCTCAGAATTATTTTCCATTTAAGAGATAATTTGCATAAAATAAGCATGCTCTAACATTAAAACTCATGTTGAAAATAATTCCTTTTATAGTTGTTAGAAAAGCCACACATACATACCTACTGATGTTTCATTCTAAGTAATTTTTTAAATATGTATTTTTGCCCCTTATAAATACTTTGAAACCTGAGGAAACAAAAGAAGCTACATGTGCTAATCAGATCTAGCTAATCAGATTAAGAAAATTTTATACTATAATTGTTCAGTGGAATGGTTTCTTGAAAGGGACATGAAAGTTTCTTAAAAATGACATCACTATAGTTTTGAGACAGGAGTAGAATTAGATGCAGCAGAATAGGTAATAAGGCAAGGTTTAGGTTGGGCTGAAGAACTACTTCTGATACTACACATTAATATTTAACTAAGTATAATGTTACTTTACCTGGTTGTACTTTAGTTTTTCACCAATAAGGCAGGTTGTGTTACTAATCATTTGTTTCCCTTCCAGCTCTAAAATTCAAATTTTATGAAACTATATTTATAATAGTTAATTATAGAGGTAACATGTTAAAAAAGCTGGAGAAACGAAGTTCTAGTCTCATCAGAGAAAGCACATTTCCACATGTGAACAGGAGTATTAGTCCACATGAAATACAAAAGACAATAATATATTGTTTATTTATTTAAACTGGGAACAATTCAATAAATTCTGAGTGCATATTAGGTTCACTGCTAGCCATTATAAGAAACATAAAAATGGGTTAGCTTACAATGGAATAAAGTGTCCAACAGCACAGTGTGAATTAAAAGGTTCCTTTGAGAATAAAAATATTTGCACTGCTTCAATTCCAAGTTCTCCAATAACATCAACAAGTCCAATGCCCAGCTATTCTCCTACCAAATGCCTAGAAATCCTACAGTGGTAAAGAATGAATAGTGACTTTAATCACACTATAACACAAACACACACATGCAATTTTCAGAAACTGAGGAGAACCCATCGGCTAAAATACAAATTTGCTCTCCTTAAAAAAAAAAGTATAAATTGTCAACATGAACCTGTAAGAATTCAGGTATAACTTAATATCTAAATGCTTCATTTAAATTTTATTGAACATTTATAGGCTTTTTAAAAGTTGTACTATGAAAATCGATAAAGATGAGTAAGTTAACTTCTGGTCATGGTGAATGACTGGATGCACAAAATGCTAGAAATAACAGGCATAAAATACTAGATTAGTAGTAACAAACAAACTACATAAAGACACTGGAATGCATTCAAAAGCAGACATAAGGAAAAGAGAGTTTAATTTTGAAAAATGAAAGTAAAATAGGTAAGAATTGAGAATTCGTGGCTTACTGGTCCCGGGGCACTAACCAAGCTCCACATCTACAGCTGCAGAAAATGCCGGAAAATAATACATCCTTACTGGCCAAGGTTCTAAAAATTGGAGTGTAGGGCTTAAAATTTAAAGGGGAAATCCTGGCAGCAAGACAACTTCAGACGGCATGAGGCCCAAATTCAGAGCACAGCTACACAAATTTCTGGCTGATAGCAAAACTACACATGAACAAGGGAGATCACAAAACCTGGTGAATAAAAGGAAAAAAAGGTTTTTGAATTTGTGATGCTATTAACTGAGTTAATTCATCAGCCACTTGCACCTTGAATGGGAAGAAAGATGAATCTGAATAGGCTGGACTGTCAAAGTATTGAGCCCAAAGCTAGCACAGTTACTATCAGCTCGGGAGTAATCTGTAGAGGCAAAAAGCAATAGAGAGAGCCCAAATCCTTGGGCTAACTACCAAACTTTGCAGGCACAAGGGAGGCCTCTAGGTGTTCAGGCTAAATTAATTAAAAAATGCCAGCAATGGGGAAGCTATAAGTTGTATACTGCACAGAGACAACATCTGCAGTTTCAATTCAAGTATGTTAACTGTCTACCAGATTAGAAAACAAGCTTCTCAAAAGAATATAACAAAACTCAGAATAACTTCAACATATAATCCATAATGTCGAATTTTCAACCAACAATTTCTAGACATGCAAAAAATTGGAAAATGTTACTTATACTCATAAAAAAATTCAGTCAATTAAAAAAATGGCTTCTAAGTGGGCTCGGATGCTGAATTTAGCAGATAAAATAATTCAAAGAAGCTATTATAAATATATTAAAAAATTTAAGAAAAATATGTTACCAGTGAGTGAACACAGAGAAAATCTCAAGAGGAAAATGGAAACTAAAAATAAAAATAATGGTGATTCTAGATCTGAAAAATATAATAACTAAAACAAAACATTCACCAAATGAGCACAACAACAAACTGGAGATAGCAGGAGAAGAATCAGTGAACTTCAAGTTGGATTAATAGAAATTTCCCTTTCCAAAGGTGAGAAAGAAGAAAGACTGATGTAAGATGACCATGACACTGTAAGACAATATGAACTGATCCAACATAAGTATAATTGGAATCCTGACAGGATAGGTGATAAAGAGAAACAAATAAAATTGACAGACATAATGGCTAGTAAGTTCCCAAATTTGATGGAAAATATTAGGTTAAGACCCAAGAGATTTAGTAATATCTCAACAGGAAAAGCGCAAGGAAAATTTATACTAGAAATAACACAATTAAATTCCTGAAAGCCAAAGACAGAAAGCAAATCTTGAAAGACATCGGGGAAATTCCACAAAGGGGAAAATAACTGACAGCTGAATTCTCTTCAGAAACTATGGGGGCCAAAGAAATGGAAACAACAGATTTAAAATACAGAAACCAAAAATTCTATTTCCAGAAAGTCCCTCCCTCAGTAATAAAAGTAAAATAAGGACATACTCGAAAAATAAAAACATGAGAATTTGTTGTCAGCTGATCTGAATAAGAAATGCTAACAAATTCTTTAGTCTGAATGATACTGGATGGCAACTCGGGTCTACAGAAAAGAAGGGTATGAGTAAATATATGCATAATATAAATAATATATAAAGTGTTCCTTTCTTCTCTTAATTAAAAAAACCCATCTGATTATTTAAAGCAAAATTTACACAACTGTATGAACTTTATGTCAATAATAATAATAATGTATTAACATTGGTTCATCAATTGTAACACATATACTACATTAAAGTAAGATGTTAATAGTAGGAGAAACTATGCAGCATGAGAAGGGATGGATGGGAGTTCTGTATTTTCTGTTCAATTTTTGTGTAAACCCTAAATTGCTCTGAAAATAAAGTCTATAAAACCTTTAATTACTAACATAAGGTAATATATTAGTAATTATACCATAACTCAAATTTTTTAATAACTGGTATAATAGCAAATCTAGCATTAAACAAAATCATTAAGGAAAACACCTAACAAACTAATAATAAAAGAGAATTTCCTTAAAAGACATACAGATGTGCCATACACCAACACTTCAGTCAACAACAGACCACATATACTATAGTGGTCCCATGTGATTATAATAGAACTGAAAAATTTCTATTGCCTAGTGACATCATAGCACAATGCCTTATCATGTGTTTGTGGTGAGGCTGGTATAAAAAAACCTACTGCAGTCATATAAAAGTAGAGCTCATATAATTCAGTTGTTAGCTATACTATCTAGGTTTGTATAAGTACACTCTATGATGTTTGCACAATTACAAAATTGCCTAATAATGCAATCCTCAGAATGTATTCCCATCATTAAGTGGCATATGACTCTATATAAAAAAACCTACAGCTAACACCATACTTAATAATGCAAGAGTGGATGCTTTCCCCTTAAGAGTGAAAACAAGGCAAGAATGTATATATACTCCAATCGCTTATACTCAACACTGTATGGACAATTCTGGAATGTGCAATAAAGCAAGAAAAACAGTGAAAAGCAAACACACTTGAATAAAAAACAGTAGCTCTGACCCACATGGCACAATTGGTTGGGTGTTGTCCCACAAAGCAAAAAGTCACTGGTCCAATTCCCAGTCAGGGCCCATGCCTGGGTTGCAGGTTTGGTCCCCCTGGCTGGGGCCCATACCTGAGGCAACCAGTTGATGTTTCTCTCTCACATGGATGTTTCTCTCCCTCTCTTTCTCCCTCCCTCCCCCTCTCTCTCTCTTCCCCTCTCTCTAAAATAAATAAATAAAAATTAAATGAAAAAAAGTAAAATGTTTATATTCTCAAACAACATGATCCTGTATCTAGAAAATCCTAAGAAATTAAAAGAAAAACTACTTGAATTAATAAATACATTTAGCAAATTTATAGGTTACAAGGCCAATATTAAGGTAAACTGTATTTCTATATACTACCAACAACTCAAACATGAAATTAAGAAAATAATTATACTCATAAGAGCTTTAAATATAATGAAATCTTTAGCAAAAAAAGTATAAGACCTATTCACTGAAAACTACCAAACACCACTAAGAGAATATAAAGGAAATGAATGTAAATGGGGCCACATTCCATGTTTATAAATTGTTAGTCTCAATATTGTTAAGATGGAAAATTTCCCAAATTCATCTATAGATCAAATATAATCTACATAAAAATCCCAGTAAATATTTTGTAGAAAATGACAAGCTAATCCTAATTCTTATACGGAAATGCTAAGAATATAAAGTAGGGGAAATAATTTTGAAAGATCATGGTAGAAGGAATTATAAAACTCAAATCCAAAAACTTGCTATAAAGGTATAATAATCAAGACAGCCTGATACTGGTCTAAAGACAGACATATATATCAATGCAGCAGAATAGAAAGTCCAGAAATAAACCCTCCCATTTATGACAAATTGATTTTAGACCCAGGTGCCACTATGGCATTATATGGAAGAAGGGATAGCCCATATGGCTATCCAATTGCCCCAGTACCCCATTTTGAAAGACTAGCCTTTCCTCTATAAAACTATAAAACTTCTGGAAGAAAATAAAGGAGAAAACCTTTACCAAAAGCATAATCTATCAAAGAAAAGTTTGATAAATTGAACCATAAAAATAAAAAATTTCTGTTCTTGAAAATAAAGAAAATAAAACGACATACCACAGACTGGGAGAAAACATTTGCAAATCTGATTTAAGGTATAAGAGGACTGACCACAAAAAAATACATCCATCCTTAGTTTTTAAAGAGATGCAAATTTAGAACCAAAATAAGATACCACAACAAATCTACCAGAATGGCTATAATCATAAAAACTGATGATGTCAAGTGTTAACTGAGGAAGAAAAACCGTTTCCTACCTTTCCAGTGGGGAAGTAAAATGGTACAGCCACACTTTAAGAGTTCAGCAATTTCTTAAAAAGTTAAATTTACCATATGACTCACCAATTCTACTCCTAGGTGTTACCATAAGAGAAATGAAAATATATATCCATACAAGGACTTGCACATAAATGTTACTGAAGTATTGTTCATAACAGTCCTAGACTGGAAAAAAATCTAGGACTGTTAAATGGATAAACATAATAGGATGTATTTATACAATGGAATATTATTAAACAATAAAAAGTAACTGACCATTGATATATTCTATAACATAAAGGAACCTCAAAAATATTAAATGAAAGAGTTCAAACACAAAAACCATATAATATATGATTCAGCATATACCTGCTTTATCTGATTCCCAGTATAACTAAAGTATAAAATTTCATGAACAATCTAATTCTTATTTCTTTTCTCTACAATATATGTTTTCTTTTTAAAATCCTCACCCAAGGATATGTTATTGATTTGAGGGAGGGTGGGGAGGTGGGCGGGGGGAGAGAGAGAGAGAGAGAGGAAGAGAGGGAGAGAGAGAGACATCGATGTGAGAAACATCCTCCACAAGCACCCTGACTGGGGATCGAACCCGCAACATTTTAGTGTACAGGACACGCTCCAACCAGCTGAGAACCCAGTCAGAGCATACAATACATATCTTCTTAATATCAAACTCTAATTGCTCTAAGGAGTCTCATAAACTAAAGATTCACATATAGATTCTTAAGTAATATATAAAATGTTAAAATAATATTCTAATCTATCCTATATTTAAATGGATAAAAGAATATTACTCAAATTATTCTGTAATATTTGATTCAGCTTAGCCCTAGATTTTATCACAGAACCATGGAACTATCAAATACTAAATAAAACTTAAAAATAAAATTTAGTATTAATTCAACCAACAAATATTTACAGAATATCAATGATATGTCAGGCAATTAGTTGGGCATTGGAGATACAATGATGAGTAAAAACAGAGACGGTTTGTATCTTACATGTAGTTTTCTAATCCTAATGAACAAACATAAAGCAATTTCCCTACCAAAGTCCTATAATGACCTACTTTGGCAGCAAGATTTGTGGACTGTTTCTCAATGAAAATATATTGGTTCAATTTATAAAAAAGAGTTGAATTAAACTTTCAACCTAAATTTCCTTTGAGGACTTAGACTGAAGGACAGAAAATATCATAATTAAGTGAACAGACCTGGAGATGGAATTTTAAAATGCTTTGTTCTTAAAAATGTACAACGAAAGAAGACATTAATAGTAAAACCATTTCCATGGACTTGTAATGTTGCTTCAAACATGTTTTCTTTTTAAAAATATGTAAAATGAATTCAGCACTTAGAAACATATAAATGCTTTTAAGCAATTAGTCAAGGAGCACCAACTAGAATACCTTCATTCTTAAGGCTATGTTGACTACCTTATTTTAATCAGATGATTTCAAGTGTTCCCTTTTAAATCATTACAGTCTGGCTTCACCTCATCTCCATTCCATTCCAGTGATCATGAGTATCTTTCAGAAATCCCTACAATATATTACAGTCTATTCCCACTGCCTATATAACATTCTCTCGAAACCCATTTTCTCCCTCTGGCTCTGACTCAGTCTTAGTTTTTGCTCGTCTCATCTTAGATCTTTCCTCAGGTTCCCTGAATAGGTTAAGGCTCCCTGAACTGTACCCTGAATGTGCCACAAGCTTCCCTTTCTTAGAACTCCTAAAATTTCTAATTATAAAAGTGATGTCTGATTCACCAATATGTTTGCAAATATATTCCCGGAGCCTAGGAAATTCTCTGGCACCGAGTTTGGAACTCAATAAATATTAATTAAATAAATGATGTTTAGGTAAAACATGAATAAACTTACTCATTAATTGCCTCACATATTACAATGTAGCAAAAAAACTTTTCTCTAATTAAAAAGCAGGTAATAGTCATTTTGTCTGCCCTGATTCCTGTGAAATTTCCTGTTATTTTTGTTTTCCCAAGAACTGAATGAAGACTTAAGTCCAACACTTTAGATAAGAATGTGTCTTGAATAGGAGTGACCTGAAATACCCAGCTTAACACTTCTCTAGGTGACCTGGGCATTTTAAGTAGAATCTGGCAGTAGGTCACTTATACGTGAAGAAAAAGTTTGTGTTTTGAGAAAAAGTGACTTTCCTTAAATTCCATTTTTTTGCCTTTGAAGGGCTGATTATCTTCACCATCACTGCTAATAAAATTAATTTGTGACATTTAAAAATAAGAAAAATCTTTTCTCTAGTGTATATATATTCATTTTATACTTGTCATCACTGAATAAGTAGAAGCCTACTGATATTTCTGAAGTAGTTTTGAGATTTAATTTCCTCATATTTTATCCTGTTTTTTATCTTTTTAAAAAAAATATCACTTGATTTGGAATATATCTGATTCCTGTAAAGGACTTGCAATGATTAATATAGAGATGGATAGCAAAAATACAGTGAAAGATGTCAAATTAAAAGAAATAAACACAAATAAAACTAAAATTACACAAAATACTATCAAATATTTTATACAGTCTAATCAAAAGCGATCTTCAGATATTGATCGACTAAAATAATCATAATGTAAAAAAAAATCTAAATGTTGTTTTCTTTTGAATTCTAGTTTTGTTTTTGTGAATAAAAGGTCAAAGTAATAACTGAGATAATTTCTTGTAAGATTATCTTTCTGACCAGCCTCATGTTCCTGCATACAATATTAAATTCACTCATAAAATATTGTGTGAACTTTATGACTACAAGTAGACTATTCTATTGCTAAAAGCACATTTCCATTTAACTAGATGAGTCAATGAATCAATTTAATATTATTTGGAATATAAGAGTTTGATAGCCTAATGACTACAGAAACTATAACAAATAATTGTTAACCAACATAATTTTAACCCATATTACAAGTTTCCATGTTTTAACCAAAAGGAGATTTCAGGATGGGCAGACATCTCATCCCATCTTATCTTATCTGAAAAAATATGAAAAATAAACAAAGGAATACAAATCACCCTTATTTTCTTCTTATCACCCATTTAAACACAAAATGGTGACTAGAACTAAAACATAACATCCAAAACAATCAGCAGGGTCACCTCAGGGACACCTCAAAAATACTAAGTTGAAAGTAAAAAAAAAATTTAAGAACAAGTTTATAAAAATAGGAGCTATCCTATAACTTTCAAAAAAACACAACATAACTTTCAAGTCTATACGGGGCCCATTGTCAAGAGATGCAGTTATCCATACTTTGTCAAAGTTAAACACCAGTGATTGAGCAGTATAGCCTACTACACTACACACCTAGGCTATATGGTATAGCTTATTGCTTCTAAGCTAAAACCTGTAGAGTGTGTTACCATACTAAATATTATAGGTAATTGTAACTCATTGGGTTACAATATTACCATGGCTACAACATCACTAGGCAATAATAATTTTTCAGTTCTATTGTAATCTTATGTGATCACCATCATATATGAGGTCTGCTGTTGACTGAAATGTTGTGATCCAATGCAAGACTGTATTTCAAGCAATCTCTAGTCCAGTAGCTGCTGATTAATAACCCAAAGTGGAGGTATAGGAAATCTACTTCACTTATCTTTTACATAGGATTATAAAATAGAATCATATTTCTCCTAAACACCATGATAAAAGCTTGCTAACAGGGTGGCACATATTTCACTGGTACATATCATGTTATGTGTATCAAGGTCTGGGGATCCTTAGGCCATAATTTAACCATAGGTGAGTAGGGACACAGAAATGCTAAAAGGAAAAGGATCAGCGATTCACAGATAGAGCAATTCAATTTAACAAATATTGAACACCCATTACTGACTGCCTTTGAAGGTCCCAAAGAGTACTTTGAATAAGTTACTCTGTTTTGGTATCCACATCAACACGGCAGTATTATTTATCTCATACAATTGCAAAGATCATATAAGGTGATATGTAAAAGTGCCTGTAACAAGGTAAACACCCAACAAATAGCTGTTTATTCTAATATTTTTATTAACATAACAAATGTGCTTCCTTTATTTGGTGACAGAATATTCCCTGTTTTCAAAATTTAATTCCTAAATCAGCAAAATACCTCCGTATTTGCACATCAATGTTGCTGATAAATTTCATAACTGTGGGTGCTGGAATTCTGGAATAAACTATTCATTGTCTAGGTTCAAAAATATTAATGTTAGATTGTAATTATATCTCCTAATTCTTCCCTTGCTCATTCTCAACTCTATGGTTCTACTTTCTAGGAAGTTTACTTTCCTTAGGCAACATAAAGTCCAGGAAGCAACAGCTAAAACTTCAAAGACCAAATCAGACTCTACTAGAGTTCTGGCCAAGACGGAGGTGTAGGCAGATTGGTTTCACCTCCTCACACAACAAAAAGAAGGATAACAACCAATCTAAAAACAAGAAACAACCAAAATTGCCAGAAAACTGAACTGTATGGAAGTCTGACAACCAAGGAGTTAAAGAAGAAACATTCATCCAGACCAGTAGGAGGGGCGCAGATAGACAGCCAGAGCAGAGAGGATGCATTACGAGGCCACGACTGGTAGGCCAGGTGGTCCCACATTCAAGTGCAGATAAAAACTGGGAGGAACAACTGGGGAGTGAGCAATCCCAGCCCAGGACAGAATGTGCAATCCAGGGTTCTAGCACTGGGAAAATAAAGCCTCATAACCTCTGGCTGTAAAATTCAAGATTATTCTATCCAGCAAAGCTATCATTTAGAATGCAAGGGCAGATAAAGTGCTTCCCAGACAACATAAAGCTAAAGGAGTTCATCAGCACCAAGCCACTATTATATGAAATGTTAAAAGGACTTAACTAAGAAAAAGAAGAAGATCAAAACTATGAACAGTAAAATGACAACAAACTTACTACTATCAACAACTGAACCTCAAAAAAAAGAAAAAAACTAAGTAAACAAGAACAGGAACAGAATCACAGAAATGGAGATCACAGGGAAGGTTATTAGCAGGGAGGGGGAAGGTGGAGAATGGGGCAAAAGTACAGGAATTAAGAAGCATAATTGGTAGGTACAAAGTATACAGGGGGATGTTAAGAGTACCATAGGAAATGGAGAAGCCGAAGAACTTATATGCATGATCCATAGACATGAACTAAGGGGGAGGGGATTGCTGGAGGGAATGTGGGTACTGGGCAGAGGGGAACAAAGGGGAGAAAAAAATGGGACAAGTGTTATAGCATAATCGATAAAATATACTAAAAAAAATAAAGATGAAGTCTATCATAAAACCCAGTTCAAATAGAATATTCACAAACATAATAACCCTTGTTTAGTCTACTCCATATCCTGTACTATTATTCTCTATGATAAGCTCTTATTTCTACAGAATGAGTTAAGATTATGTAGTTCCATAAAAGCAGATATTTTCTGAATAT
Organism: Mormoops blainvillei; assembly: GCA_004026545.1. Taxonomy (NCBI): domain Eukaryota; kingdom Metazoa; phylum Chordata; class Mammalia; order Chiroptera; family Mormoopidae; genus Mormoops; species Mormoops blainvillei. The sequence continues at coordinate 128,925 of PVJD01002995.1, read as the reverse complement.
GAAAATTTAAACTCAATTCAAAATTCGTTTTAAAATACTCTACTTTATGAAAAGAGATGCATGTAAAATATGAAAAATTCCTTCTTTTCCCCTTGAATAATGAATTCAGGGATATAAATAAAAAAACCATGTAAAGCATTGTTCATGTTTTATCAATCACTTTCATTCAGTGACACTGCATTTGCATTAAATATTAATTCACATAAAAATACCACTGTATTATGAAAAGACCACAAATTTTCAAGACTGTAAAATTAAAATAAGACTGAATAAACACACATGGTATCTTTATTCCTCCAGAGGTATATGCTGTATATTAAGGAAATGAGATGGCAAATGTTCACTTAATGTAAAAAGGCTTCTAAGGAGGTTAAATATATTGGTCCTTAACCTTTCTTGGGTTACAAGCTAGATAGTATTCATAAATGCTACAGACATCAGGGAAAAAATGTGTATGCACATACATACAAACTGTAGCAGACAATTTCAGGAGCTTCATAGGCCTTCTGAATACAGAACCCATACAAGTTAAGAATCCTTACATAAATCCTTAGTATTCGGTGGGAACTTCCACTGTGACCAACAGGTCCAGGGTCTGTGATTATGTGCTCTTCTGCTGAGGCACATATTTGAATCACACTGAAGTAAAGCTGAAAGACTGATATGAACTAGCAGGTCAGCAGCTAGAGAGGGAGCCTGGCATTCACATCGCAGTTTAACTTTGGTATCTTTACAACTTATCATTAGTAGAATAATTATCAAGAAGTGCTTAGAGGTAATTGTTAATATATTCAGGTCTTTGACCTTCTCATAATAAAAAAGGGTACACTGCTTTCATAGACTAAGGCTCCCTGGCAAGTTATATTACGATTCTCTATAAGAAAGGTGGCTTATAAAAGATAACAAATCAATAAAGGAAATAAAGTATATTAACTACATAGTCATTTATTAACATATTTATTAAATCCCTATTTTATAGAAGTTACTACCTAGCCACCATGTAGTTCACAGAGATAAAAGGTAAAAGATACAGACCCAGGCTTCTAAGAACACTCAATATTATGTACCAACTTTATTTCTGAAAATACTGACTACAGAGAACCACATGACCAAAGTTCTATTACAGTCACCCTAAATAAAGTAGTTATGTGGCAGATATGTTTATAATATTCTTCAATTACTATAATCTTTAAAGTTCTAACCTGGGTTTGCTGATAGACTTCAATGTCTGTACTAACTTATATACCATTCTCATATTAAAACAAACCACTAGAAATCCAGTCAGTTTTCTTAAAAATAAAGATGACTGGATCATAAAATGTGATGAATTCATTATCTAATTTCAACAAAATTCCAAGAGTAATTTCTTAAAATAGTATACAGGTGACTTTATTTTTTAAATCAGAAGTTCTGTTAGACCCATCACCCTGGCCTACCCTTTTACACTCCCCTTCAACCATCTGCTCCTGTCCCACTCCAAAACCCCTTCCCCTGGCATCTCCTGTCTTTGGAGCCTCATTTCTAATCTTCAACCCCCTTGCAAGTACCACTTTGTAAAAAGCCCCAGCCCAGCCAATCAGACCCACCATGACTGGCTTAGATATGTAGCAGCATTTACCCCTACTCCTCAAAAGATAGAATTAATTATATTCTGTTAATTAGTAGAATTAATTATTCCATTCTCTGCTCACTCAAAGCACTTGTTAATACATCATTTATTTGACTCAGCCTAATGTTAGTTTGTTGCTCCTCCATTAATTTAGTTCTTTTTAAAAAAAATTGTTTATGTTGTTATAGTTGTCCTGGCTTTTTCTCCCTTTTCCCACGCCCAACCAGCCCCATCCTTCCCTCCCTCAGTCAATCCCCATACTGTCGTCCATGTCCATGGGTCATGCATAAATATTCTCTGGTTGATCCCTTCTCCATCTTTCATCCAGTCCCCCCGGCCCCTCCCCTCCGACAGCTCTCAGTCTCTTCCATGTGTCTATGCTGCTGTAACTATTTTGTTCGTTCATTTATTGTGTTCACTAGATTCCACATATAAGTGAGATCATGTGGTATTTGTCTTTCATGAGATATTGTCATGTTGTAAAGCCTTTAAGTGAAAAACATATCTTTAAGGTACAAAACATTAGAGTACCCTAAAATTCTTCCTCACATCCTCTCCTAGGGCTAATCCTTTAGGGTAAACACTATCCTGACATCTAATAACACAGATTTGAACTTTATATAAGGCCATCAGTATGAGTCTTTTGCCTCTAGCCTCTTTTATCAACATTATATATATGTGCTTCGTCCACAGTGTTAAATACAACTGTAGATCTTATAGTCTCCTTGTTGTATTTCATTTATGACAATGTTACAATTTATCCTTTCTACTAGTCATGGGCATTTGAATATTTCTATATTGAGACTATCATAAATAGTAATGCCATGAACATTACTGCTCATGTCTTTTGGGTGAACAAAATATCTGCATTTCAGTTAGATATATACTTAGAGGTAGAATTTCTGGGTTACATGCTATATGCACATTCAATGTTAGTAGACACTGACAAACAGTCTTCCAAAGTAGGTTACTAAAGCCTAATTTTTGCATCCATTCATTCATTCCCCAATTTTTAAAAATTGTGTTAAGGCACTACGGTTGACATGGGTGAAAATGGCCGGCACAGAGCCCCTTTGCCGCCCAGCTCTCACGCCTGCCTGCTCTCGCTTCCTGATGCCTGAGGCGCACCAAGTGTTGTTCTACATTTGGAGACCGTCAGCTTAGTTAGAGAGACAACAACCTCACCCTCATGGTTCTCACATTTTAGTGGAGGTGGAGTTCACAGTGTTGTGGAGAAATAAAAAACACTGAGACTAATAGGAAGCAAAGATATAACCGAAAATACTAAGAAAACAAAGTAAAAGTCAAATAAATGCTAAAAAAAAGGTCTAAACCAAATTAAAAGTCATCAAAGTTTCTTAGTATCTGTGACATGAACTTGAAATTATTTTAACAATTTAGTTTCTTAAAAGTAGCTTTCTTGACCTTATTTTTTCATTATTTTATATTTTTCCAACGTATGAAGTAGAAAGGAACACATATGCAAACACACATGTATATGCATATATGAACACATATATGCACATGTGTATGCATGTATAAAATGTGTGTATATATTTTTTGTAAATCATATAACTGAATATATATACATTTTTTCTCAACAAATCACGTAACTGAAAGAAAGACTAGAAAAATTACCTAATGAAACAGAATGCTGCAATCTTTCCCCCAGGTAAGGAATGATTATTGCACTGCTTTTAGATGCCAGTAAAAATTCAGTAACACCAGATGCTACTATAGGTAGTATGGCTAATTAAGATTTAATGTACTTTTCTGCTTCAACAATTAAATGGGAGGGACTGCAGGGAACTGTTCTATATTGCTAGGAAAATCATATAATAGTCAGCAAAATGAAAAATAAATTTCCATGAAAATTTATTTTTTCTGTCATCAGTTTGAGGAATGTTTTCACTTATGTATATGTACAACTACTTTTAATCCTCCCTTTCATCTGGAATTTAAAATCCATGCTGTAGATTTTAGTGCATTCAGAGTAAGAAGGGTTTGCCCATCAAGTGTATGTCCATCTAGGAAAACAATGTTTAATTTGGAATGAAAAGCAGAGCTGCTGGAGCTTGGCAACCATTTTATTACTGCCTGATTTAGCAGCATCTAACAGAGATGGCAAGTGTTGTCATGCACCTTTTACTAAATTCACAGAACAAACAGAAGGCTTACTATGGGAGGTAGAGAATGATCAGTCTATATCCTCTAGTTACTCTTCCAGTAAAACAGCATGTGTTGTCTAAAATTGCTATGGGAACCTGGGAGCTCATAAGGAAAATCGAGTTTTAGTTGAATGTCTTCTTTAATATCCTATACTACAAACTTCATAGTAAATAAAGTTTACATGCAGACATCCATTATAAGCAAAATCAAATATTAACATTAAAATGGAATACAATGATATTAAACTTTGCAATTTAATTATGGTGCTGAATTCTTATTAAACATATAAGTAGATTCATTGCATGATATTCTTGTTTGCATAGCAGAATTGATTTTAACATATTCTGTAAATTCATATAAATAAAAGAGAAGACAGATTTGTGCTCCAGCTTCCCTTCTGCCTATAGTATAGAGAAAGACGGTAGCATTATTAGGTATTTTCTCCTCAAAAATGGCAAGTATTCTAAATATTCAGCACAATCCAGGACCAGATCCAAGAGAAATTAATAAAGAGGGTACTGAAAGGGGGGCTGGGCAGGAGAGGAAAATACCAAAATGAATATGATATCAGAAATAATAACAAGCCTATTTTAACATTTCCCTATATGAGCCATTTATATTACTTTTCAGAAAAGAGGAATTTAGTGCAGTAGAATGAGAATTTGATTGAGAATGCAAATATCTATTAGGTGCCAGTCCCCTGGCTGTCATTTACAACCGAGTAAATTAGGGTATATTAAAAAAAAAACCTTCCTCGCATTTGCTTTATAGACTTAAAAAAAAGCAAGGAGCAACTTCTTATTTTCTTCATTTAATGCTGCTGTGTAAGTCCGGGTGTCAGTTTATGGAATTACAATGATTTCCACAGCAGCCAGCTGATATCAGTACAGTACTTGGAATTCTTCATAGTATCAGTCAGAGGTAAGAGACTAGCTTCCACAGGTGAATATCTACTAAGGGCATCCATCTATACACACAGCAAGGAGAAAACCAAAATGTACTTAATAATTAAACTGCTCCTTCTAGGGTTCTCTTCTCTCTCCAGCTGTGACTAATATTAAATCTTTCTCTTTAAGGGTAACCAAGGACATTTCTAAGGATAACTTTTGATTAATTTTTAAAAAAGCAAAACTGTGTGTGTGGTGTGTATATATGTGGTAAAAACATTATCAAAACAACGAATACTTCGTGAGATAAAAGAAGATGAGAGGAAATGGGAGGAGAGAATTTTTTTGTTTACTATAACCACATTTCCTCATATTGAGTCAATCGGCCCACCAATGTAAAGGACTGCAAGTTATAACAGGAGTTTTAAAGTGACAGCTGTGAAGTGGTTAAATCATATTCAGGTCCATATGACTTCCAAAGTTCATGCTATCAACTTCCTACATTGCCAACTATCAAAATACCTACTTTCCTTTCCACAGCCCAAATCCCCAATTCATTAGTATAGGTGATCCGAGCTACATATGAGAAGAAACCATTGTGATCTGATATAAAAGTAGTAGGATTACTGCTTTTAAAAAGGAAGCAACTTAACTGAATTCAAGAATAGTATATTTGGTAGCTAAACAAATGTAAGCAGAAGAGCTAAAGCAAAACAGATCAACCCTTCTGGAGACATCTATACTTGTCTGGCATCTTTTCTTTTTTGGAAATATCTTTACCCCATTCAGTGTGATTCTGATATAGCTATCAATCATGTGGTCTTCCTTCTCCAACCCCTGGTGACCATGAGGACCAAGCAAGACCAATGTGCCCTCCCCTACCACCCTGGGGATATTTAATTCATCAGAGAAAACAACGATCAGACTTATCCGAAATCCGGTACTATAAGAACGATATACATATGGACACATGCAGTCCACGGAGAGTATCTGTCAGAGAATAAACCCAATGCAGAGGAAAGCAAAACTGAAGGATGCAGAGACAATGCTGCGGTCTTACTGCTTGAACCCTTGGACCCTGCCATGACTGAAGCCAGAGATTCACCTCTTGTTTCGTGGTAGTTCTTTGGCCAGTCATCTGTGACTAAGTTAATTTGTGTTACATCTCTGACACTAGCACCCAAAAGAATCCTGGCTAACAAAAGTTTCAGAGAGTTTGCTCTTGAGGTCATCTTCCCTCAGGAGTGCTTCCATTAGTTTTGTTTACTCATCCACTTCAATACCAAAGAATACGGTAAGAAAGAAAATGAAAATCAATTTCAATTTCAAGTCAAGGATGATTGGTAAATGGTAAACACAGGGATACAGAATGAAGTTGAGTCAGTTAAAGGCAGTATTAATAAATATATTTTCCTACTTAAAATATCTGTATACAAAAATCTGGAAATACCATGATTCTCACCTATAAATTCGCATTTTAAGTCATGGTATTTAATAAAAAAGCACCATGTTACAATGTCAAAACTGTAGAAAGTTATAAAATAAGGAAATGACAGAGTATAAAATGTAGGAAAGTGCTTATTACAAATCAAATATATATATATAACAAATATTTAAATTGTTTAATTTGATTTTTTAAGCACATTTTACATGACTTAAAACATTCTTGTTAAGTTTTTGTGTCCCTAGTTTTATGTTATAGATTCAAATCATATAGAAATTAAATACACTTATCTGAAAGTTTAACAAAATTTAAAATTTGAATTTTCATGTTCTTCTCTTGTTGGAGTAATACTTCACTTCAAGTATTATTTGCTTTTCCTTTTTAATATTTCAGGTACAAAAGTTATATATAACTTAGATATATATAAAAAGCTAATCCTAAAAAATGTGGTAGCAATATAGCATGATGCCAGTTCAAGATGATTTAGCATTTACATTCCAAAGAAACTAGAACTCCTGGCTGCCAATGATGGAAAACCTAACCCAAACTGGCATACCCAAAAAGGCAATGTATTGACTCATAGGAATAAAAGTGTAAGAGTAAGGCTAGCTTCTGACACAGCTAGATTTTGGCCTCAAAATATATCATCAGGACTCAGTTTCTCTCTCTCCACCCTCCTCTCAGTTCCACTTTCTGATGTGCTGGCCTCCTTCTCAAGCTCCATGTGATAGGAGAGTCTGCGGTACTCGAAGCTGCTGCAGCCATCTTTCAAAGTGTACTAACATAATTGCTCAGTCTGAACCAATCCATGTGCATAAGGAGACAATATGCAGATTGCTTAGGTACAGGTGACATACACCATCTCTGAGCTGGTGGTTGTGATCTTACCCTAAGAGCAGGGAAGGGATGGATTCTTCAAAGGAAAATAAAAGGATTTTTTCAGGTTATTAGAAATACATGCCCAAAACAAATTACATTCTCTCATAATAAAGGTTATGTGAACAAACAATAACATTTACAAAAACTTTTTTTAAAATTTGCTGAAAACTGTAAACAGTTTCTTGAAAACAGCATTCTTCATTATATTTGTATTATTGTTTCTTTCTGATACCACTACTTAAATAATTAAAACATATTTCCCCCTTTTAAATTCCTTTTATGATGTTAACTGAAATTGAGGGTTTGACAGTTCTAGCTATCAAAAATTAGAACATATTTTCAAATGGCTAGAGATTAATAACATTTCTGTCAAGAATAATTGTAGTAATCAGAGTTCTTGTTGCAAAGAGCAGAAACAATTTCTGTTAAGCAGAAAAGAACTCGAGTAGCACACAAATATTATGAAGCTGAAGAAACAGACTTGGGAAGCAAGCTGGAACTAAATACTAGGAAGCCAGAACTGCAACCAAAGCCATGCTGGAGGAAAACTCAGCTCAGGAAGCCTTTTGAGAGTTCTGACCGCACCACCACTGCTGGCACCAGTGCCTCCATTGCATGCTGCTACAGCAGCTAGATGGATGAATTCTTAACTGTCCCCCCATCTTTGAATCATTTTTTTTCAGATGTGAAGCTGCAGGCAGAGATTTTTAATTAGTTGAGCATGAGTCATGTGCCCAAAACTCTAGCTATATCTGCCCATTTTGGCTTTCACTGTGAACGTGCGGCCTTGAACACTTAAAATAAACTCTAACATATAATGAGCCCTAAATAATTATAATTTATTATTCTCATAAAAGCATGGTTCAACTATTATGTAGAAAATATGTTTTCACCGTGACACTATAATGATGACAGCATCATCTTCATTAAAAAAGAAACACAACAAAGATATTTCCAAAATCACAAAATTATTGGTAGGAAATAGGCAAAAGCTAATTACTCTGAACCAACTCTTTCAGCTGTAATTCCAACAGACAGAATTCCTTAAAAATAAACTCTATTCCTGCTCCCCCAAATGTATCCTGCCTGCATAACATACTTTAAGTCAAGTGGGCTTAATAAGGCAATAAAAAATCTTGGGAGGCAATCCAAGTTTGATATTATGGGGTAGGTTATGGCAGGTCATGAACAAGTTACTTCTTTCACAATATGCGGTAATTAGCCAAGTAAACTCATTCACTTACTGCAAAGTATGTACCAATATTCATCTAGATTAGTTTCCATTATAGCTGTTGGAAACTAACAGAGTCACTCTTCTATTGTAAACTAACAGAATGATGTGTTAGCTCACTCCTAAAGATTCCTGTCCAAACAATGGATCTACACTTACAGGGAAAAAGTTGTCATTTGGCTTCTGTACTACCAAACTGCTGCTGTGATTGCAAGGTAAAGTCCACTATTCTCTTAGAATTCTACCCAAGTCACGGAGTTATAGGCTAAAGAAAATAAAGTATAAGAAATAAATTATTTAAGAGGAAAATTTGGCTTAAAACATACAGTTATTGTTTTAATTAAAATACAAGTACTTGGAAGCCAGCAATTTTATTTATTAAGAAGCTTTTTTTAATTTTTAAAAAAGATTTATTTATTTACTTACTTATTTATTTTTATTTTTAGAGGGGAAGGGAGTGAGAGAGGGTGAGAAACATCAATGTATGGTTGTCTCTCAGGTGCCCCTACTGGGGACCTGTCCCACAACCCAGGCATATGTCTCCTGACTGGGGAATCGAACTGGCGATCCTTTGGTTCACAGCCTGACGTTCAATCCACTGACCTATACCAGCCGAGAAGAAGCTTTTTTCAAAAAAAGAATTTAATTATTACAATATATTTTCTCAATACAGTTAAATACAAACTATATTCATTTCTAATTAGAACATGCTGAAATGTATTTACATGTAAAAGTTATTACATTAAGTAATTAAGAGATTATTTAACCTAATCTACTTTTTAGTGTTAGCCCACATTCTATCACTCGTCTTCATATCTATGTTAGATAGGTTGATGGTGATTTTTTTTCATTAATAAAGTACCTGTGCCTATGTGTAGCATTAGATTTTACTTAAATATACATATTTTGTGTGTAAATGACAATTCTACAAAATGAATACACACTCACTGGTATCTGTTCATTTATATATTCATTAATTTCTCTTTTTAGCTGTATTTTTAGTTATCAAATAGTTCTTAATTATAAAGGTTTTGTAATATTTTATTTTACTAGATTCTTAGGAACTGATACCTAATATACTTATTAGGTACAGAAAAGAAAAAAAGAATCTGGGGTCTCCTTTAAATGTATGTATTCCTACACTGTTTTTAAAGTATATTTTTAAAATAAAAGACTCCAAATAACCACAGCAATCTTGAGAAAGAAGAACAAAGTAGGAGGGATCACAACACCTGATATCAAACTATACCACAAGGCCACTAAAATCAAAAGGGCCTGGTCCTGGCATAAAGACAGACACATAGATCAATGGAACAGCATAGAGAGCCCAGAAATAAATCCATGTCTCTACAGTCAATTAATATTTGATAAAGGGGGCAGAAGCATACAATGAAGTAAAAATAGCCTCTTCAATAAATGCTGCTGGAAGAACTGGACTGGTACACGCAAAAAAAAAAAAAAAGAAAGAAAGAAAAAAAAAGAAACTATACCACCAACTTACACCATACACCAGAATAAACTCAAAATGGATAAAAGACTTAAATATCAGTCATGACACCACAAAAGTCCTAGAGGAAAACATAGGCAGGAAAACTTCAGATATCCCATGTAGCAATATTTTCGCCAATATATCCTCTAGGGCAAGGGAAATAAAGGAAAAAATAAACAAATGGGACTACATCAAATTAAAAAGCTTCTGCACAGCTAAAGAAAACATCAGCAAAATGAAAAAGGAACTGACAGTGTGGGTGCAGAGTGCAAGATGACAGCTACTGGTGGGGGAGTTTGGGGGAGTAAGTTTAGGGGGTTGAGGGACTGAGTAAAAAGGAAAAAGGACTCATGGACATGGACAACAGTGTGGTGATTCGGGGGGAAGGGGTATAAAGGGACTAAATGGTAATGGCCAAAAAACCTACAATTTTTTAAAAAGGTTAAATGGTCACCTAGCACAGAGGAAGGTTTGGGCAAAGAGGGAAAGAATAAGTGGCATTTAAGTTTTAAAGGATGAGTAGATATTTTCCAGATTGCAAAGTGAGTAAGGGACACTACAGTAGATAAAATATGCAAAGAAGAATAAAATGATGTTTAAAGATCTTTGAGAAATTCAATATAGAAGGTATCTAAGTGGCTGGCAGAGGCAGAAGTCCGACCTACAGGTCCTCATATGCCACCCTAGGAGTTTGGAGGTACTCAGTAGTAAGAGGTTACTTAAGAATTCTAACAGGCAAATGACATGTCAGATCTTTATTTTAGAAAAATGACGCTATGTTGGAAGGGGAAGATCCTGAAGACAGGATGATAAACTAGAAGAATAATGCAGTCCCATGGGCTGCAGATGAAAAAAGCCTAAGCTAAAGCAATGAAGGTGGTAAGATATTAATGGAAATAGCATTTACCGTACTTGGTATGTATTTTAAATACATGAAAATTAGAGGAGAGAGGAAAATGAAGCTCTCTTTTAAGTCTGTTTCTTTTCTCTCATACCCCATTCCAAATGTCCCAGCTCCTTTCTGCTTCTTTTCCAATACTATCAACCTCTCCTAGGTTCTCCATCTCTGTTAGGGTTCTTTATCCACAGGATCCCTGATCACCTTGCTGTGGTCTTCTCAACATAGACGCTGCATGCTCTAGGCCTCATGCTGTCAGCCAGTGGCGCCCTGACTACTTTTGCAGGTAAAGCACCAGTCCCATCTTCACTATGCCCCAAGGGGTGGCTTCTTGCTTGCCTAGCAACTGTGGACCAACACTCTGGCCCCGAGCAACCAAGCAAACTTCTCCACCATCCAGTAGGCAACTATCACATCTTCTCCCAAAAGGCGTCTGAACTCCAGCCTTGGAGAGGGGTCCCCTCTTCTGAGTTGTTCCTTCTTTAAATAATCTCCTTCAGCCAGAGGGTATCTATTATAGTTCCCTTCACATTTTTATAGTTACTCACCTACTGTAGCTTAATAATTCTTTACATTAAAACTTCCCCTCTTTAAATTACTTTTTGGTTTCTGTCTCCTGATTGGATCCAGAGAGATACTGACAATAATAATGAAAAATAAATAGCTTATTACTTGAGAATAAATAACATGAGAATAGCTAAGAAATTTTTTTACAAATAATAAAATGAGGAAAGTAAACCTTCCATTAAGAATACAATCTTATAGGATCTAAACATCAGAAAACACAGAATTTAAGGCTTTAGAATGAGAATTTCAGATACATAATTAAAGTTAAAAAAATTTGAAAAATCATAAATAAAATTAAGCTTAATAAGAACCTAGAAATGAGGACATACAAAATTAAAGACTTCAGAATAATACAGTCAAGATCCCAATTCAGTGAATGTTATGTTAAATACTTCAGGTTCTATTTCATAAAGCCTAAAGTAGAACCATGAAAAAGTCTAGAAATCTGACAAGGTCAATGTGAGATTCAAACTCAGAACAGCTTGCTTTGGGTCTTTTTTTTCTATTTTTTAAAATTACTATTGTAGTAAAATATGTATCACATAAATCACTATTTTAACCATTTTAAGTGTACAATTCTGCGGCATTAAGTACATTCACATTATTGTACAGAAGTTTTCCTCTTTCCCAACTGAAATTCTGTACCCATTAAACAATAAACCCTTTCCTTCAGCCCCAGGCAACTACCCTTCTACTTTCTGTCTCTATGAATTTGACTGCTCTAGGCACCTCACATAAGCGGAATCATACAATATTTGTCCTTTCATGACTGGTATAACGTCTTCAAGGTTCATCAATATTGTAGAATGTCAGAATTTCATTCCTTTTTAAAGCTGAATAATATTCCATTGTGTGAATGTATCATACTTTTATCCATCTGTCAACAAACATTTGGTTTGCGTCTACCTGTCAGTTATTGTGAATAATGCTGTTATGAACATTGGCATACAAATAGCTGAGTCCCTGCTTTCACTTCTCTGGGTACATACACAGAAGTGGAACTGCTGGATCATACAGTAATTCTAGGTTTAATTTTTGAGGAATCATAATACTGTTTTTCACAGTGGTTGCACTCTTTTACATTCCCACCAGCAATGAACAAGGATGACCGTTTTTTCATGCTGCCATTTAATAAACACCCATTCTGGTCCATGAACTGTGCTGTGTTTTCACATAAAGACATCTACTTAAAAAGTATTCATTCATTCACCCTGGCTGGTGTGGCTCACTGGATTGAGCACTGGCCTGCAAACCAAAGGGCTGCTGGTTCGATTCCCAGTCAGGGTACATGTCTGGGTTGTGTGCCAGGCTCCCAGGAGGGGGAATGCGACAGGCAACCACACATTGATGTTTTTCTCCTCTTTCTCCCTCCTTTTCCCTCTAAAAATAAAGGTAGGGAGAAAGAGGAGAAAAGCAAACAAACTGTCTAAAAATAAATAAATAAAATAAAAGTATTCATTCATTCAATTCATGTATTGTTATTTACTGAGTAACTACTATTATGTTAAGTACTATTCCAGCCCCTGGGGCTATAGCAGTGAAAAATATGCCACCCCCCTTCAGGGTTTATATTTCAATGTGGTGACACAGACACAAATAAGAAACAAATATATGTCGGATGATGATAAATGCAATGGAAACAAATAAAACAAGGTACAGAGATAGAAAGCAATGTGGATGTGTTTTAATGGGGTGGTGGGAGAAGTCCTCTCTGAATGGTGGCATTTAAGAAGAGGCCTGATGGAAGTGAAAGAAACAGCTATGAGAGACCAAAATAAGCAAAACAGACTTGCTCCCCCGCATAGCTCTTCGTTTCTTCTAATCAGCAGGCTATATTTGATCATATCTGCCATAATGTATAATTATTTAAAAGATGACAAGTTAATCTATTTTAAATCATTTAAAAGAATTTCAAACTTTCAGTAAACATTTAGAATTTGACCATTTCTTTATAGAGGAGTTAAAATGGGACATATCAATAGACTTAAGGGAAGGCTGCTACTTTCGATGAACATTGATTCAGAGTAGCTACTATTTTGGTGGCGACCAGAATGGTTAGGAAAAGGTTTCTGTAAAAACACGGCAACAGGCAAGTGAGAGCACATAAGTTATCGAGGTACACTCTGGAGTCATCCTTAAGGATCCACTTTCTCTCACACTTTATATCTAACCAAGTTCCACCATCTTTACCTTCAAAGTATTCCAGAATCTTTCACCACCTCTACCACTGTCATTCTGGTCTAAACCACTATCATCTCCTGACTGAATTACTGTACCTATCTACTAATTGGTTATTCTGCTTCTACCATTGCTCCCCTGCAATCCATTTTCTGTACAGTAGCTATAGTAATCCTTGTAGACTACAATTCAGATCATGTATCTCTTCTGCTCAAAATCATCCATTCAGAGTTTTGACCAAGGCCTATAGGGTGCTACAGGATTCCATCTCCTCCCACCTTCATTATTATTACTCCCACCTTATTGTCTGAAACTCTCATCCTCCTCACACACACTTTACTCCTGCCACAGTAGCCTTCTCACTATTTTGGGAATACTGCAAGCACCCTTCCAACTCAGAGCCTTTGCACTCGCTGTTTCTTCTTACTGGATTGTTCTTCATCAAGATGTGCACACTTTTTCTGGTCTCCAGTTAGGTATTACCTTATCAGAGAGAGAGGCCTTCCGTGACCACCCTATTTAAAATAGTACCCCATTATTACTCACTGTCTCCAAACTACACTTAGTTTTCCTTCCTAGCATTTATCACTATTTGACAGAGTACGCACCTATTCAATCTGTTTATCTTCTTTCTCCACCTGTAGAATGAAATATCTAAGAAGACAGGGACTTGTCTTTGAATACTACCATATTCCCAATACCTAGAGATGCCTGGCACATGGTATGCTTTCAACAGATGTTTGAATGAAGGAATAAAGGAATCCCTATCACTAATATTCTGATTGTTCTCATTCTGGTAATGGGGGACAGTCCAAAAAGTTTCAACAAGGATATCAATGCCCAATACTTTGGCTTCTTTAGTGAGAACATGAAATTCTATTTGTATTTGTGCAAATATTTCTAAAGAAAGTAGATGATTTATGAAACTGAAACTCCTCTACTGAAAACAAAGAACTGACTGTAACTTTTGGAATGACTTCTGATCATAGCTAGACAGGTGGAAACTGAAAGCTGCCAAAAGTGAAGGGCAAACACCAAGAACCTCATTATCTAGGACACAAATTAGTCTTCTTTTGGAAAGCTATTCAGAGTGTGATGGCTGAAAATAACCACTACCTCTTTGACTATAATATACCTATACTAACTGTATGAATTAAATTGCATAATCTACTGTGCCAAAGCAAAGTAAAAAATTAAAAGTTAAAAGTCAGGAAATTCTGAAGTTTATACTTCTACTCTAATATTAACTTGTTTACCTTGGCTTATATAGCATTTGGAAGGTATATATGACAGGAAAATTGAAAGTTACTGCACTCATAGAAATAATGTTGAACTGTGGTTGCTAGAGGAAGCATAACTTAGGAATTTCCTGATTTCTAAGAAACAGAGTTTAATGCCAAGGCTTTTTCCATTTGTAAATTATTTTAAACATGAAATAAATGGGTGGCAAGAGGCAGCTGTTAGATGAATTAAAATCATATGACATTGTCTTGATCTTAACTCATTTATTACCTAAATATTTTCATTACATATTAAAAGAAAATGTGAAACAGAGGGTTATATATATATATAAATTCACATTATTATAAACCTCAATGAAGGCTCCAGTACTGCAATAATTTCACATAGTGTAAATTTTACAAACAAAAGAAAAAAGGCAAAGATTTGATTATATTACATAAAATTATTAAAGATGTCCTTTTATACTAATGCAATCTATGATTATCTA
Organism: Mormoops blainvillei; assembly: GCA_004026545.1. Taxonomy (NCBI): domain Eukaryota; kingdom Metazoa; phylum Chordata; class Mammalia; order Chiroptera; family Mormoopidae; genus Mormoops; species Mormoops blainvillei. Next base: position 113,845 of record PVJD01002995.1, on the reverse strand, counting down.
TGATAATCTAACTCAAATTTTTACAGAATAACAACACTGAAATATAATTAAATATTTTTCAAAAAAGTTAAAAAACATGGAGAGTTCAAAACCCAAAGCCTCACTACTTCAAATGAACAAGTTAAATTAGTAATGCTCCAAATCTGAGAGAACTCCTACACTTTTGTAGAACCAAAAAGCTAACTGGGCCTGATAATTTGGGGTAGCAAATTTAGAGGAGGAAGAAGCGGCAACATCAACATTCCTACGAAACACAATTAGTACTGCACAGAATTTCTCTTTATACAAGCTCTCTCACTCTCCCTCTCCCTACCGCTTACCACTCTTACCCCTGAGGTGGTGTTAATAATATCCTCCCACTCCTATGATAATCCAGAGCTTTTCTCTGCTCCCCCACTGCCATCCGGCCTTAGATGTTAGCTGAGATTTTCGCTCCATAAAAATAACAGCTGGTAAGTCTATAGGAGATGTTTACTTAACATGTACGTACTTCTCAATATGTAACGAACTGAGTGACTGGGCTAAGAGATGTATTTTTCCAGTCTTGGTTATTCTTCTGTAAGTTCTAGACATATGACTAAGAATAATCTTTTATTTGGGGCACCAACCAAAACAAAGTTTAGATACAAGTCACAAAACAAAGCACAGCATTTTGGTTTACTTGCATGAGATGGTGCAAAGAAAACTTGCTGGGACTTTCCCCAGAGTACTTGCCCAGATAGATTTACAATTACTCTGGAAAAATGGGCATGTTTGGCCAGTTATAGAGTCCTAACCTTGAAATTAAAAGATCTGGGTTCAACTCCTTAAGCTTTGCAAATAATAATAAAACAATGCTATATATCTTTATAAAAATAAGAATTCTTTGCATCTTACTTTATAGTTTTCAACATATTTTCCCTTAAAGAATTGTGACCAATAATAGCTCTTGGAAGCAGTTATTACTGCCATTCTACAGAGAAACTGACTCGAGTCCACAGAGCTAGATGTGCCAGAGTTAAGAAATGAAACTACAGAGATAGTTTAATATGCTAGTTTTTTTAGCCACACAGTGTCCAAGCATGCCACAAGGGATGCAGAATACCTCCTCAAAAGCAAAGAATAACATGCTTAGTGAGTTTGCCACCATAACACACTCGCAGCAATGCAAGTCCCCCAAGACTAACTTGATAAAAAAGTGTAAGAGGGGGTTATCTCTTAGGGGCAGATACACAGTAACCAAGTGTTAACAGACTGAACGCTTGTGCCCCTAAAATCCACATGTCGAGGCCCTAACCCTCAATGTGGCTGTGGCTAGATGGGGCCTCCAAGGATATAATCAAGATTAAATGTGGCCATAAGGATGAAGCCTTCATCTGACAGGATTAGTATCCTTAGAAGAAAAGATACCAGAGAGCTCACTCACTCTCCTTGAGTACACACTCTGGGGACGTGTGAGAAAACAGCAGTCTACAAGCCAGGAAGACAGCCTTTACCAGAAACTAATTTGCTGGCACTGGTCAAGCCTCCAGAACTATGAGAAATAAATGTCTGTTGTTTAAGCCATCCAAACTGTGGTATTTTGTTAAGGCAGCCCTAGCAGACTAACACACTCTGTATATATGACCTATAAGAGTGGCTAATTATTAATTTACAACAAGAAAGTACAATTACAAAAAATACGATATCGTCAATTCCTTGGCGCTTGGAGCCAAGAATCAAAACCAGGGCGGCTTGATAAACAGGTTATTCTGATGGTCCGAAATACCCTTCTCGCCACAGGCACCCCCTCAACGATAGAACCAGATCATTCACTTTTACAACTTAAATTTCCTTTCTCCAGGCACTGCCAGTTCCTGTGCTTGTCTAAGACTCTCTTTGGGCTTCAGCAGCACCAGTCCACTTCAGCAACCTCAGAGGGACACTTGTTTTCTTTAGATATGTTAATAAATTAAAGACCTAAGCTATAGGCTTTATTAACGACTTTTCATATCTTGGCCATGATTCATTTTGTGTACAGACAAAATAACTCTCAGAAGGCAAAGCATTTTCTTCACTTTCAAATTGTTAATGGGTGTTTTACTCTAGCACCCAAGGACTTTAAACAGATTCCAGGGCTCAGACTGTAAGCCCTGTTCATTCTATTTTGCCAAGAGCATATTACATCTTATTAAGTAGCTGTTTATAAAACATTGTATCTGTTCTGTACAATACAACCCCTCCCAAAGAAGTTATACCTTTTCCTCAAAAATTATGAAACAGAGACTCAGGAAGTAGTAAAGCCTAGAGCCATACTTTTTTGGTTTACTACTTCACATATTATGAATAAATAAATGAAATATTTCAAAACTCCTTGAAATAAAATCTATGTGGTTATTTTTAAACCATGACAGTTAGCTTTTAGAATTAATGTTTTAAAAGTTAGACAGGTACTACTTCAGCTTAACATTTTTATTTCATTAGCAGTAATGGTAAGAAGATGTGACAACTTAGGTATGCTTAGAAGGAAGACTTATTCTATATTGATAAAAATTTCATCATATATGTATCCATAGCTTTGTACAAACAATTGTCAAATACCCACACTTATCTGGAGGAAAAGTTAACCAGTAATTCAAAATAAAACCAATCCAGAGTTTGTTTCTATTGGTTAGGGTAAACAGTTACACAGTCATCTCAATCACTCTTGTCTAGCTATAAACTCTTAACTTCAATGGAGAAAGGGAAAAACCTGTGTTTATTTACTCATATATAAGATATAACCAAAAGCTTACACATAAATTTCAAATAAAAATTGACTGTTTTTTTCTTTGTACATCATTTAGTTTTTAAGTTAAATTACATGTATCATTTAATCTTTTTTGGAAAACGTAGAAAGTGTTCTATACAAAAAACAGTTTTAAAAGTAAAACATCACCATTTATATTAATAGTAGCAAAAGGGTAATCTCTTACTAAATCAAGAATGTAATGCAACCAAATAAATCTAACCATAAACTATAAACTACTTATAAAATAAAGACACTTTCCTTGTGTTGGTTTTTGAGTTTGTTTTAAATGATAAAATCTTTTCAAAAAGAAGTAGCCAGTATTTAAAAAATAAATTTTATAAGGTGTTTTAAAAAGATCTAAGCAGCTCTAGGTAAGACATACTGACAAAGTTTTATCTTTTGATATTAAAAGTATTTGTTTATATCTAGCTAACTGTTGTATTATTTTAAAATTTTCACTAAGGTAAACAATTATCTCCCTATTGCTTCTTTTTTTTTTTGTATATTTTATTGATTATGCTATTACAGCTGACTCATTTTTTTCTCCCCATTATCCCCTCCACCCTGCACCCCATCCCATCATCCCCACCTCCCACCCTCACTCCTTCCCCCCTTTGTTTTTGTCTATGGGCCTTTTATACATTTGCCTTGGTTGATCCTTCCCCTTCTTTTTCCTGGATATCCATCTCTCCTCTCCCCTGTGCTTACTGTTAGTTTGCCCTTTATTTCAATGTTGCTGGTTATATTTTGTTTGCTTGTTTGTTTTGTTGATTAGCTTCCACTTATAGGTGAAATCATATGATATCTGTCTTTCACTGCCTGGCTTACTTCACTTAGCATAATGCTCTCCAGTTCCATCCATGCTGTCACAGAAGGTAGGAGCTCCTTCTTCCTTTCTGCTGCACAGTATTCCATTGCGTAAATGTACCACAGTTTTTATCCACTCATTTACTGTTGGGCTCTTAGGTTGCTTCCAGGACTTGGCTATTGTAAATTGTGATGCTATGAACATTGGGTGCATAGGTACTTTTGAAGTGGTGTTTCAGGATTCTTAGGGTATAATCCCAGCAGTGGAATTGCTGGGTCAAAAGGCAGTTCCATTTTTAGTTTTTTGAGGAAATTCCATACTATTTTCCACAGTGGCTGCACCAGTCTGCATTCCCACCAACAGTGCACTAGGGTTCCCTTTTCTCCACATCCTTGCCAGCACTTGTTGTTTGTTGATTTGTTTATGATGGTCATTCTGACTGGTGTGAAGTGATATCTTATTGTGGTTTTAATTTGCATCTCTCTGATGGCTAGTGATGCTGAGCATCCTTTCATGTGTCTCTGGGCCCTGTATATGTCCTCCTTGGAGAAGTATCTGTCAGGTCCTTTGCCAATGTTTTAATTGGATTGTTTGTCTTCCTGGTGTGGAGTCGTGCGAGTTCTTTATATATTTTGAAGATCAAATTCTTGTCTGAGGTATCATTCACAAATATATTTTCCCATACGGTTGGTTCCCTTTTCATCTTGCTGATATTTTCTTTAGCTGTGCAGAAGCTTTTCAATTTGATGTAGTCTCATTTGTTTATTCTTTCCTTTATATCCCTTGCTTTAGGGGACATATTGGTGAAAATATTGCTGCGTGGTGTATCTGAAATTTTCCTGCCTATGTTCTCTTCTAGGACTTTTATGGTGTCAGGGCCTATATTTAAGTCTTCTATCCATCTTGAGTTTATTTTTGTGTATGGTGTAAGCTGGTGGTTGAGTTTCAATTTTTTGCAGGTAGCTGTCCAGACCTCCCAACACAACTTGTTGATGGGGCTATTTTTACTCCACTTATCAATAAATTCTTAATTAAAATAATGTATTATTTTTAAAACCTTACAAAGATTAAGATCTGGGAAATGCATTTTCCCTCTATAATCTATTCCTAATTGGGGTTTATTAGTTTTTAAAATCAGAAAGAGAATCCCCTTGTCATCACTGTCACTGCATGAGAATTCTTTAACATTATCACTATGGTCAGATGTGCTTAGGGTTCAAAACTGCTCTTCTGCTATGTCTACTATCTCGGTCCTATCTACTGGTAAAAATTTCTATGTTTTACTGTTGTTCAATTTAGCTATTTAACTCAGCATTTTATTTCAGTCTTTAAGTGTGAAATAAAAATAGTGCAGTAGCCAGAGATTCACCCATTAAAAATATAATACCAATTGAAGGTCTACTGTGTGCCAGGCTCTATTTCAGGTATATTCTTACTCTCATGAGATTTACTTTCTAGGAGGGGGGAACAAAAATTAAACAAATAAACATACTAATATGTAGAGTGTTAGAGGATGATACTTACTTCTATGAAGAAAAACAGAGTAAGTTAAGGGGGATAAGGAGTCACAGGAGGGATGCTGCAATTATTTGTAATGTATTCAGGGAAGGCCTCTCTCTGATAAGTCATTTGAGCAGAGACCTAACAGAGGGGAAAATGGCCATCCACATGGAGATGAAGGGAAGGAGCATTCTAGGGGAGGAAACAGAAAATGCAAAGGCCATGAAGCAGGGGCATGTTTGAAGGACTCTTGGAAAAGCAAGGTGACTTTTGTGGTTAGAGAAGAGTGAGTAGGGGAAGGACAGGTTTTGGGTGGTAACAGATAAAGTTAAACAGGCAGTATGGGGTTATATCATGTATGATCTCATAGGCTAGGTTAGGCCTTTGGGTCTTACTTTGAGTTATAAGGGAAGCCCTTAAAAGTACACTAAGCAGAGAAATAACATAATCTGAACCATGTTTAAAAATTATGACTATTCTGTAAAAAATAAACTATAGAGAACAAAGGTAGAAGCAGGGAGGCTAAAGGCACAGATGGCAGATTCATGTCAAATGTAAATGATTAGCCACAGGAGAAATAAAATTTCCTAGCCTTAATTAATGAACACGGTGACCCTGACCCTCTATTCCCTGTGACAAGATTGTGAAAGATGTTAGCACCTGTTACATGTCAAACACAACAAAATTATTTGCCAACAAATTAGACCTCAGGAAAAATATAATTGTTTGCAATAATAAATGACACTTCATTTACAAAAGTTTTTCAATAATATACATTAATCCTTAAAGCTTTAGATGTGTATCCCCAAATCTGTCAGATTCATGCAAGTCAAAACTACAAAAATAGGAATGAATTATTCCACTTCCAGGACTAGCAGACTAGACACAACTCTCCCACTAACAATTAACTAGAAAAACTAGACAAAATAATTAAAAACAAAAATTAAAAAATACAGGACTAGTATCATGCAGGATCTCATGGGCTACGTTAAGGCCTAAGAACCAAGTAATAATTTATAATTCAGGATCCACGAGCAGCCCTTTGGAGTTAACACAGCATTTGGAGGCATTCCTGACTTCTTCCTTAACAAAAATAAACATTCAAATGGCCAATTAAAAAAAAAGTAAAGGTAATTCATCTTATTAGCAATTAAGAAAATAAATATTAAAGCCACAATAAAATACCACTGGACACTCAACAAGAATGGTTAAAACTAAAAAGACATTACTAGGTTTGGTAATGATGTGAAATAATCACAACTTTTATACACTGTTTGTGTGGATAAACTGTACAGCTACTTTAAAAGTAAACATATATATGTAATATGCCCTGGCTGGTGTGGCTCAGTGGATTGAGTGCCAGACTGCAAACCAGAGAGTCACCAGTTCAATTCCTAGTCAGGGCACATGCCTGGGTTGAGGGCCAGGTCCCTAACAGGGGATGCTCGAGAGGCAACCACACATTGATGTTTCTTTCTCTCTCTTTTCCCTCCTTCCCCTCTCTCTAAAAATAAGTAAAAATAAAATCTTTAAAAAAAATTAAACATATATATGTAATATACGTGTATACATACACACATACATATATCCAGTTGGTCAAAAAGTCCATACGGTTTCAAAGATAAAATAAAAGACACATTGTTCATTTCACCAATAATTTACTTTACTGATTTAGATATTTTGAGTATGTCAGTTGTCTTCCATGTGGTAGAACACTGACTGTTCTCAATTAATGTCTCAGTTTGATCGCTGTCAGCTTCAACTGGTCTACCTGACTGTGGAGCATCGTCCAGCGAGAAATCTCCAGCATGAAACTTGGCAAACCACCGTTGATACATTCTATCAGTCACAGCACCTTCTCCATAAACTGCACAAATCTTTTTTTGTATGTTTCAGTTGTTTTTACTTTTCTTGAAATAATAAAGCATAATAAGCCGAAAATGTTACGAATTATTTCCCGTCTTCAATATTAAAATGGCTACACAAAAATTCACCAATTTTGATTTGTTTTTAAAATGCACACTGATATGACAGCTGTCACAATACAATCTAACAAAATTGTTTTGAATGAAGTTAAAGACAACTAAGAGCTACTAGAGCCATCTCATGGAAAATAAAAACAAACGGGCTTTTTGGCCAACCCAGTATACACATACAACTTTAACAGACTGTAGAAATGACCTGAATTCTTCACCTTTTACTAAAGATGTTACCTCTGAAATGACTCAGTAGCATCTTCCATCAGTAATTAAAATCTATTTCCCTATTCCTTGAATCTGGCCTGCCCTTTATTTTTCCTAGCACTTTTTTTAAACTTTATTTTTATTGTTAACAGATGTCCCCATTTTCTCCCCTTTGCCCACCTCCACCCAGGTCCCACCTCCCCTTCCCTCTGCCCCTCACCTTTTGACTTACTTTGGTCAATAGAAAGTAATAAAAACAACGGCATGCCAGTTCTGCACCTAGACCTCAATAAACCTTGTGTTGTTTCATGCTCCCCGAGAATCAAGTGAACAATCCTACACTAACCTATGAAATGATAAGAAACATGAAGACCTGTTGCCCCAGTGCCACAGTGAATAGAGCCATCCTAGGTTAGCCTCCCCCCAGGAAACTGCTAACACAATGAGCAAACTCAGCTGAGATGAGCTAAATCCAATCAGTAAACTACCTTGCCCACTCACAGACTCATGAAGAATAATAAATAGTTACTGTTTTAAACCACTGAATTTTGGAGTGGTTTGTTACACAACAACAGCTAGCTGATGGTACTGGAAGTAAGGGACTGCCACCATTTAAAAAATAAAATATGTGTTATTGGCTTTGGAACCGAACAGTGGCCTAAGACTTGAAAAATGGTGAACAAACTGTTAGCAAAAGCTGGAAAAGGGTAAGAAAATTTTCACTGGAGGCTGAAAAAACAGGAACCATGTTCTGCAGTAACAAAACAAATGGCAAAATTATGCTAAGATAACTCAGAAGATGAAAAAATTAGTTAATAAACATTTGGATTTGCCTGAGACTCTAAACAAATATTGGAAGTCAGTTAGTTGTTCCTTCCCGTCTATGATAAGGTAATATGGCAAAAAAGAGATGAGCTAAAGGAAAAAGAGCTGATTAGTTTACAAGCAAAATTTAGAAGGAATTAAAAAGGGCCAGGACTTGTCGGGTTGGAATATACAACTGCTACTCCTCTCTGGACTCTCAACTGGCAAAACATTCTCCAAATACAATAAAGTCTGAGACTATAGAACAAATCAAGGGAACAGATGAAAACCCCTTGTTAATGCCTCTAAAAGAATTATGGAGGGGCCTGCTATACTATCTCAATTAAATAAAAGGCCTTCTATAGTCTTAAAGAAATTGTCTCACAGCAGTCTGATACATCCAAAGTAAGTCTAGAGAAAGAGGAACACCTAAAAAATTATTTGTGTGGTTTCTGGCATAAGGTAATACCCAGAGATTCCACTCTTCAGTAGATACTCAATGGGAATGGGTGATCACAAGTAACAAGGGGCATGTAAAAGAATTCATATTCATATTAGTTAAAAACTCAAAACAATTCCAGTGCCTATCAACATTATAATGAATAAATAAAATATGGTCTATTTACATACTAAAATACTAGAGCAATAAAAATGAACAAACTATAGCTATACATAATAAGGATGAATATCACAAACATAATTTTGAAGAAGCCAGGGGCATAAGATCATAATCAATATGATTCCTTTGAAAATAAGGTGAAAAATAAGTCAAAACTAAACTACAGTATTTAAAAATATAAGACTCAGGGTAAAAATACTATAAGGAAAACCAAGAAAATATTATCACAGAAAGTAGATTACATGAGACTGAGGTGAAGTTATTTAGAAGAGGCCAAGGAGACTTCTGGCATTCTGGTAATATTTTGTATCTTGAGCTGGGTGGTAGTTACACAGATACTAGCTTTGTGATTTAACTGCACATCTGTGTTTTCTGCACTTCTCTGTACATACATAACTTAGCATGTGAAAGAGATGAGAATAGGTGAGGCCACAGGTCAGACATGATAGCCAAAGAACTAAACATGGTCAGGTTTATAAGCATTTTATAATAGAACCATTTCTTTAAAATGATATGCTCTGCTGAGATTTTATTCAATGCATGTAATCAAAGCAATACTGATTTATTCTGTCAGCCTGTTTAAGACTAAAAGAAAAAAAGGATTCCCTGTGTTTGCTTAATCATTCAATAAAATCTAGGAAGTAGTACATTATGAGATGAACTGCCACTGTCTCTTGTCGGCAGCCCCATTCACTTTCGATAATAGTTTATTAAGATATATGTTCAATAGCAATTCAAAAAGTCCTGATAAAATATTATTCCTCCATCATTTATCTAGTTGCTCTTCAGAAGTGAAAATTTTACTGTGATGGGAAACATTTGAGTAGAACTCCCTTCTGGCCCCACTACAGCTGAAAAGCACAAGACCTAGCCCCTTCTTCCTGAGAAACACCAGAGCTGAGAGCCCACAAGATCTAACCTCTCTTACGGCTTCGGTCCTGTACCCCAGCTGACTACCTTGATGTATGTGACAAGACATGTATACCACGAGATAATAATATGCTATACCACCTAGATTCCATTAGAACTTGTCTCTTTTAAAAAAAGGCACCACTATAAAACAAATGCTTAAAAAAATCATGATTCATAACTCATATTTGTCCACTTCATATTCTACTGCTACAGGTTTTGCAATCTGTAACACAAAGAATAAAAGAGGGCTGCAGACTCATTTGGTTAAGAGAATACTTTCCTTTAAAACTATAAACTCATTAAACAAGAAAAAATTCAACCTGAATCAGCACATGACAACTTTAAATTTAGAATGTACCATTAGTACTGTATAAACTATAAGACTATTATTATAAATAAAACTTTAAATTTTCTTATGAATCTATAGCTGTGAAATAGGCTACAGGTTAGTAGCATTATTCTTTGAAAGAACATTACAAATCAGACAAAAATGAAATTTTAAAATGTAAGCTAAAATGTTGAGATCTGTGGCTTACTTAATTCTCCAAATATAGACACAATATCTTGTACACCCCCCCATGCCCTTCTTACAATATGAATTTAACACTTCTCCTACAGAGAGATGGGGTCAATATCCTTGCCCCTTGAACCTGGCAGACTTTTGTGATTGCTTCATCCAACAGAGGGCAACAGAATTATGCTGTGTGCCTTCTGAGGCTAGGTCCTAAAATGTCACGCATTTCTGTCTTAGGATGCTCACTCCTAGAACTTAGCTTCCGTTGGCAGTGGGACTAGGCAGAGACTATTAGTTATCAGGGCTGTCCAACCTTTTGGCGTCTCTGGGCCACACAGGAAGAAGAGTTGTCTTGGGCCACACATTAAGTACACAAACATTAATTAAAACTGATGAGCAAAAAAAAGTCTGTGCATAATTTTTGTGATATCTGCTACCACAGATAAGCAAAAAAGTCCTCACATAATAACCCTAAATATGCGGTGGTCCTTTTGATAATCTTTTTAAATCGTCAAGGAGGTCCCAAGTGTGTGATCACTAATACAGAAAATGTACATATCTAAGTAATAAAACTTAGAAATAAAACTAAGTAATATTTTAAGTAAATTTATAATTTTGTGTTGGGCCATGTTCACAGCCATACCGGGCTGCATGATGCCCGCAGGTCGCACGTTAAAGCCTAAAGGGCACTGAGGTTAAGGTTATTGGTGAAGGTTTAAAAGAAAATAGGGAAATATGATTGTAAGCTGCAGCAAAGGTGATCCTTGTTTTATTTTGGAAGAACATTAGGAAACACTGATACTGGCAGAAAAACTTTAAATAGAAAATGTTCCTAATAAAATGATTGACTGAAAGTGCCACTGGGCTTCTTCTGGCTGCATAAGATAACATATGAAAGGAAACAGATGAGCTAAAGGATGAACTGTTAAATGTAAAGCAGTAAGGACTTGCTGGGTTAAGCAATAAAACAACGTGAAGTAACAAGCACCTCCAGATGACAAAATGATTCTCAAATAACACAATGGCTTCCAGGTAAAGATCAAATCCAGAGCGGGGCTGTAAGAACGTATGTTAAGACTTCAGAAAGATCTAACACAGAGCTTCACAGAAATGCTCAGATTGACAAAAGATCTTATAAAGTATGTTAGTTTTCAATTGTTACATAAGCAAGTACCATAAACTAGTGGCTTAAAACAACATCCAATTACTAGCTCATGGTTCTGTAGGTCAGAAATTGAGACAGGCTTGGCTGGCCTCTCTGTTCTGGGACTCAGGGGTGTAATCGGGTGTCAGTCAGGCCAGCCTCTTATCTGGAGGCTCTGGGGAAGAGCTACTTCAAAGCAGGTTGGTGGCACATTCTAATTCTTCCCGCTGATGGTCTGTTTCCAAGCTGTCAACTATGAGCCACTCTCTGTTCTAGGGGTTGCCCCCATTCTTCCTCTCTGACTCCTCTACCTTCAAATCAGCAGCATATGGAGTCCTCTGCACACTCTGAATCTTTCTGACTTTTTCTGCTGCTACCACCCAGGAAAACATTTTGCTTTTAAAGAGCATACTTGATTGTGTCAGGCCCACCCAGATAATCTCTATAGTTTAAGCCCACTGACTTGGAACTTTAATTTTATCTCTTCAAAAGATCATCTGTTTAAACAAAAATAATGATATAGGGTGGCCTTTATAAAATATGTGAGAAAAATGTATGAAAACAACAAAAGGCCAAGAGAGGAGAAATGGAAGTATATTATTATAAAGTTCTTATCAGCATCTGGAACCTGTAGCAAAAGAAAAAAATGGGTGCCCCGTTCACGTGTTTTACATATATTTTAATAGTCAATATTTTGCAGAATATAGATGAAAAATTTAAAACTCACAGCATTTTAAGCTTAAATATTTACTCAAATCAACAAAAGAATTTGTTATAATTTTACTTTCCTGGCTTTAATGGAAGCAAACTCATCAATAATATTTTAAAAATTGACTTCTTTGCTTATGTTATTTACAACTGAGGGAAATGCCACGTTAAACAATTTTTCTACTAAGCAATGATTGTAATTTTAAATTAGATTGCATTTACTGATATTGCTTTCACAGGAAACCACTGTGACTGCTATTATTTTTGTTAAAGTTCTTGTCACTTAAGCATTTGAATAAATTGTAGTAAGCAAATTTCATGACCTGGACTTAGAAGGTCCAAACAACATGCTGATTTTATATTATAATTATTAATACTACATGCTATTGCACGTGAAATTTCTACAGGACTTAAACAGTCTAAACATTCAAGAATCAAGTCAGTGACTGTCTCTGGTAAATTGATGCATTCCTCAAAATAGTTTAAAAATTTTAAATCTGAAGATACTTCATTTAATTTTATATATCTTCATTACAAAAGTTAAATTAGGATGCTTATAAACTCTCTAAATTCTATTTTCTATACACTTATCCCATAATAATTAAAACTCTTAGGTGATTCACACGCTTCTAATTTCTTAATCTTCTCTATTCTTTTTTATTGAATTTATTGGTGTGACATTGGTTAATAAAACCATACAGGTTTCAAGTGACCAACTCTATAACATCATCTGCAAACTGTGTCTTGCACTCACCACACAATCAAGTCTCTTTCCACCACCATTTATCTCCCTTTGGTCACTTCCACCTCCCACCCAAACCCCCCAAGCCCCCTTCTTTTCAGCAATCACCATATTGTCGTCTGTGCCTGTGTTTCTTTTTTCTCAATCCCCTCACCTTTTTCATGGAGCCCTCCAAATCCCTTCCCCTCTGACAGCTGTTAGCCTGTTCTCTGTATCTATTAGTCTGTTTCTATATTGCTTATTAGTTTATTTTGATCACTAGATTCCATAGGTAATGGAAATCATATGCTATTTGTCGTTCTCTGACTGGATTATTTCACTTAGCATAATACTCTCCAGGTCCATCCATGCTGTCACAAAAGGAAAGATTTTTCTTATTTTTTTATGGCCGAGTAGTATTGCATTAGGTAAATGTACCACAGCTTTCTTATCCACTCATCTACTGACGGGCACTTGGGCTGCTTCCAAATCTTGGTTATTGAAAAACACTGCAGTGAACACAGGGATCCAGATATTCTTTCAAAGTAATCTTTTGGGGTTCTTTGGATATGTACCCAGAAGTAGAATTGTTGGGTCATAAGGCAATTCCATTTTTAATTTTTTGAGGAAACCCCATACTGTTTTCCACAGTGTCTGCACCAATCTTCATTCCCACCAACAGTGCATGAGGGGGTTTCTTTTCTTCCTATTTTCACCAGTACTTGTTGTTTGTTAATTTATTGATGATAGCCATTCTGATAGGTGTGAGGTGATATTTCCTTGTGGTTTTAATTTGATTTGCAGTTGTCTGATGATTAGTGACATTGAGCATCTTTTCATATGTCTATTGGCCATCTGTATGTCCTCTTTGGAGAAATGTCTATTTAGGTCCTTTGACTATTTTTTAATTGGATTGTTTGTGTTTTTTTGGTGTTCAGTTGTATAAGTATTTTATAAATTTTGCATATTAACCTCTACTCAGCTATATCATTTGTGAGTATGTTCTCCCATTCAGTGGGTTGTCCTTTCATTTTGCTGATGGTTTCCTTTGCTGTGTAAAAACTTTTACTTTGATGAAGTCCCATTTGTTTACTTTTTCTTGTTTCCCTTGCCTAAGGAGACATATCAGGAAAACTATTACCATGTGAAATGTTCCATATTTTACAGCCCATGTTTTCTTCTAGGATTTATATGGTTTCGAGTATACCATTTAAGTGTTTAACCCACTCTGAATTTATTTTTGTGGATGATGTAAGAAGGTGTGATAGTTTCATTTTTTCATAATCCCACTTCTGTGAATATATTCTAAGAATCCTACAACACCAATTCAAAAGAATATATGCACCCCTATATTCATAGCAGTATTATTTACAAGAGTCAAGATCTGGAAACAGCTGAAGTGCCCATCAGTAGATGAGTGGATAGAGAAAGCTGCAGTACATTTACATAATGGAATACTACGCAGCAGTAAAAAAGAAGGAACTCTTATCCTTTTTGACAGCATGGATGGACCAAGAGGTTATTATGCTAGGTGAAATAAACCAGTCAAAGAAAGACAAATACTATATGATCTCACTTATATGTGGAATCTAATGAACAAAATAAGCTGATAAACAAAATAGAAGCAGACTCATGGATACACAGAAGAGACTGACAGCTGTTGGGGTGGAGGGAGGTGGATAAAAGAAAGTGAAGGGATTATCCAAAATATACAGATGTATAACCCATAGACAGACAGCAGTGTGATGGTGGCCTGAGGGAAGGGAGTGCAGGGACTGGGTGGAGGTGGGGAAAAGGAGGGAATATGGGGACATTTGTAATAGTGTCAACAATAAAAAGAAAGTTAAAAATTTTCAAAAAATATATTCATCTAACAAATACACAATACCAGTGAGCTTTTATTTAAGAACCATCTCTCTCCTAACAAGCTCGAATCCTGACATTAGAAACTTTCTTAATAAACACATTCTTTAAGTAGTACTTTTAAATTCTAAGAAATGAGAATCTGAAAATTCTGAAAATAAGTAAAACATAAGAGGAACACTGCACACACAAAACACGTCATCAGTTAATACAGTGGAGTAGTTTAATGTATGTGAATTTAACTGTAATTCACTTACATGAATCCAACTGTACACTTTGAAAACAGAGATAGAATAATTAAGTAATGTAGGCAATTAAGTCCACCACCTCCCTGAATAAGAGTGAGTTCTAGAGTGCGTGTGAGATGTAAAATGTGAATCTGCTGTTTCCTCAGTCAATGCATGTTGAGGTCTCCTGCGTGGAAGGTGGCTGTAGTGTTAAAAGACATACATGTATTCTAAATGTTCTACTAAAGAAACAGCAAACTGTTCCAACAAACTGCTTAAGAAAAATCACATGGCTGAAATGAACTTACTCAGAAATGTTATGCTGGGATACAATAATGGTACTCTCCAAAGTGATTCTATCTCCCTTCCAGGAATAGTCTTGTCTCTATGAAATTACCATTTTCTGCACTGTTAGACCCTAAAACCTATCTCTACATAAGATGAAATTGCACTGTGTGTAAAAAAAAAAAAAAAAAGCCATCACTCTTTTAACATTAATGTGCATAAAACCATAAAACTAAGTAGTTTTGTGGGAAAGGCTGGCAGAAATAAACTTTCTCACATAGGGAAAACTATGTGGGACTAGACTAATAAAGGTAACTTCATTAGTTACCAAGTTGCTATATGAACTGCTAAGTGTTAATGAATTATAAACTAAATCTTAACTATCTGAAAAAAAAATCATATGTAAGAGCTTCAAAAATCACCTGAGACTACTACTAAACCAAAATTTCCCAAAAAGAATATTGAAGGTAAAAGGCACTCTCTGAAAGCAGGTTGAGTTAGCCCTCTGTCAACACACACAGTCAACTGGTGGACATGTACTGGTTAGGAAATGTCCATCCTTTTATGCAAGTCACTACTGTTAATAATATGCTGACGAGTATAAATGTCAAGCACCAAATTCAATATCACACCAACAGTTAAACAACAGCAGACAGAGAATTAGGTTAAAAAATATTTTAAATTTTGTACTTCTTTGCACTCCTGAGAAAATTATGTTTCCTCAGCCTAACTCACATCCTGGCACTGAGAGAAACTGATGACAATTTCACCCGACACTGTGGTCAACCAACAAGGCAGCCTGAGGCTGGGTGACTGACTGTGACTCCGCTTCTCCCACACACTGCTAGGCTGCCCCAAGGGCTGAAGAGGTCAACCAATATCTCAGCTGACATGTTATCTACTTACACTTCAGTTGCTTATTTTCTAGAAAAATCCAGTATAGACTCTATTCTACTACCAGAAATTCTCTTGATTCTTTAATCCTATAAGTACCTCAACACTTAGCCCCGCCAGAAAATAAGAGCAACAATTTTCAGTGCAATCTTCTATCAAGGTCATTCTCTCATTCCTCACATCTGAGAAATTGAAATAAGTCACTTACCCTCAGGAGAGTTTCATAGCCATCAAAACAAAATGTTTAAGAGCAAGATAAAATCGTAAAGATTGTGAGAACAGGGTTTAGTGGACTAGCCATGAACCTCACTGAAGACAGATGGCAAAGTACTCACTGTAAAAGCACAGTTGGCTACTTTGTTAAATTGTATCTAATTTTCAGCCCTTCTGGGACAATAAAAAGTGACTCATTGCTTAATAATTTCAAGGGTCCGAAGAGACAAAGCATAAAAGTACATAAAATAATACCTGGCACATAATAAGTGATCAATAGATGTTATCTACCACCATTATCTTCTTGATTGTTTGAATATGGCAGTGTCAGGTGTGGTGGTTACTGTCTGTGCACTGCAGCTATCGGGTTATTCAGCTTAGATGAGCTCCACCCATCCAGCCTGACTAGAATTCAGGAAGAGAAGGAGGCAGCACTTACAGAAGAGACGATGAGGTATCTCAGCCCCCTAAAATTTTATATTATATTATGAAGAAATTAGATGTCCCCTCAGCCTCCACACTGGTTCTGACCCATATTGACTGACCCAATACAACTTATAGGTTTACTTCTTAACATAAACGATATTTTCTTAGGAGAACTATGTATCTTTTTTTAGGAATTACTATTAATTAGGCCCCATTTGTAACTGTACTTTTAAATTTTTCTGTTTCTTAACCTATAAAATGTCTCCCCTTCTCCAAAGATCAGCACTCTTAAGAAACAGACAGCCAAAATATATAGGATTAAGTAGTACACAGAGAAGCTTAAAACACGCTATTATGTAACAACAGTCTTGTTATTAAATAGTCATTATCATGCCAACCTAAAATATTAGAGGAGGTGGCTATTGTGTAACTTTTTCACAAATGAATATACAATATCCACTCTCAAAGCCAAGAAATCTTTAAATTATTCTACTTACTTATATACAGCAAAAAGGCTGTAGGTGCATGCTCACAATTTTCATATTTTCTTGTACTTTAGCATCAAAAGAAGTCAATATACATTACAATCAGTGAAAAGTAGGAAAAAATAACCAAATTAAAATAGGGATAAAAATCTGAGCATTATTTACATGAGGCAGAATAACTTTCGGTTTCTCATTTTAAAATAAGACCATCTTCTAACAAGCAAAATATTTTTATTAGATTATTTCTTCTCGTATTATAACATGCACAATTAAATAATACTATCTTCCTCCTCTCTTAACAAAAAAGGAATGATTACAGTATGCCTGACTCAAAGAACTCAATATTTGTAGAGTGCTAGGTTCTGCAGCTGCAAGCTACTACGTACATACTAAATATTACAATTAAGAATAACGATATAAATGAAACACAGTTTAAAATAATAGAAAATTACATTTATACTTGGCATACTGCCATACTACCCTTGTGGATTTGTTCTTTCAGAGCACATACTCTATGAAAGGTCACTGTGGGTGAAAAAACAATCCTACGGGGAGTTCAAGTAGCCTATAATACAATACTAGCAATTAAGGATGTGGTATTCCTCCTCTATATTCATTTGGGAATCATTTCCACTAATTAACAGAAAAGGAACAGTGATTTGTTAAAAAGCGATGGCTAAGACAATTCAATCTCAATTCTAATAGCTGGTTACAAAGGAGAATATTGTAACACTAAATTATTTATTTATTTATTTATTTTATTTTTAAAAGATTTTATTTATTTTTAGAGAGGGGAAGGGAGGGAGAAAGAGAGGGAAGAGAAACATCAATGTGTGGTTGCCTCTTGAGCATCCCCTACTGGGGACCTGGCCCGCAACCCAGGTATCTGCCCTGACTGGGAATCGAACCGGTGACCCTTTGATTCGCAGGCCAGCACTCAATCCACTGAGCCACACCAGCCAGGGCACAAATAATTTTTTTTAAAGAGCAAACTTTATACAAGCCATCAAGTCAGAAGTGAACTGCCTTCTAAGATAATACAGTCCTAAAACTATTTTCCTGAGCAATTTATGTTCCTAACACAATGCTAAATTACAGCATTACAAATTCAAATTCAATTAACATTAAGTGCTTACTATGTGAGAGTCATTAGAGGAAGCATGTTACAGACATTATATCACTTAATTCTATTAATAATCCTAGGAGGCAGACATTGTTAGCCATTTTTTTCAAATTGGGAAACTTTCCATGGAAAGATTCAGATTTTTGACCACAGTCTAAGAATTTAAAATCAGTATTCTCACTTTATATCCAATATTCCCTCCTTTGTGTCAAATTAGAGTTTCTCTGAACATGCTAATAATCAACTACCAAATAATTTCGCCTCCCTGGGCCTGAATACTCTCATAACTAAACTTAGAGGGTTGAAATATTCCTAAGGTCGGTCTTCCCCTTTCTCTCTCTTGACCTCCCTCACTCTCTAAAATTTACCGTTTTAATCATTTTAAATACACAACTCAGTGGCTACTTAATTAGTGCAACTATCACCACTAATTCCTGAACAGTTTCATTATCCCCAAGAGAAACTCATAACATTTAAGTTGTCACTCCCCATTCTCCTCCACCCACCACACTCCCCAAGGCAACCACTAACCAGCTTGCTGTTTTTATGGATTTGCCTAATCTGGTTATTTATATAAAAGGAATCATATAATATGTGAACTTCTATACCCAACTTCTTTTATTAAGCAAAATGCTTCTGAGGTTCATCCACGTCGTACCATACATCAGTACACTACATTCCTTTTTGATTCAATAATATTCCATTGCGTGTATTATGCCACTATTTGTTTATCCATTCATCCACTAATGGATATTTGAGTTATTTCTACCTTTTGGCTATTGTGACTGGTACTGCTATAAGGTATACATACTTGTTTGAGTCCTTATTTTCAATTCTTCTGGGTATATACCCAGAAGTTAAATTGCTAAATCAGATCATTGTATGTGTGAAAATTCTAAGGAACTGTCAAACTATTTCCCACAGTGGTGGCAGAATCATTTTACATTCTCACCAGCAATGTGTGACAGTCATAATTTCTCATCAACACTTATTTTCCTTTTTTTAAAAAAAACTTCAGCCATCCTAGTGAGTATGAAGTGACAGTTCACTGTGGTTTTGATCTGCATTTCCCTTAAGACTAGTCATGCTGATTATATTTTTATGTGCTCATTGGTCATTTGTATACCTTCTTTGAAGAAAGGTCTGTCCAAGTCCTTGGCCCAATTTGTATTGGAGTTGTCTTTCTGTTGCTGAGTTGTGGTTCTTTACATATTGTAGATACAAATCCCTTACCAGATATATGATTTACAAATATGTTCTCCCCTTCTTTAGGTTATCTTTTTATTTACTTGATAATGTCCTTTGATGCACAAAATCTTTAAATTTTGATGAAGTCTAATTTACTTTCTTTTGTTGTTTGTGCTTTTGATGTCATACCTAAGAATTCGTTGGCAAATCCACCTAAGGTCTCTTTTTGCTGAAAAAATTCTAGTAGCCTTTGCTCGTTTCAGAAATAAAACTGTATCTAGATAATTCTGAGAATTACAAAAAGGTTATTCTGGAGTATTTATTATATTGCCTCTGCCAAGGAAGTAGCAGCATTTTAAGTTTGAATAAAATTACCCTTTTAAGACACATTGATTGTAACTCCTTGAGATAAAGTGAGTTATCCCTGAAAGATTTGTTCATTATAAAGCAAAAAAGGAAGAAGGGAAAAGAGAAAGAAGGGGAGGACAAAAGAAACGTAGGGAGCAAATTCTCTGTTTGAAAACCTCAAATTAATAAACATATACACACAATTTATAAAGATATTCTAAACTATATGTCAAAAACAGTTTAATAACTGGAAAAAAAAGTTTACCTTGCAATAAAAATTCAGTACTTCCCCAGTACTAGAATTCTCTCCAACACACAGCATTTCTAAGATCTATTTCTCTCACTTTAACTAGGTAATGTTAGTATCTACCAAATGATTTACGAGAGTGAACCCCCCCTCAAAAAAACCCCCAGAATTATCCTCTGGAGGGTGGGTGCCTTTTAGTACAGGTTTCCTCTGCTCGGTGAGTGTTCTAGGAACCCATCTGTATCAGTGTACCAGGCTGGCATTGTCGCGAGAGGCTGCATTCAGCTTCAGTGAACTTTTTTTGAAGGCTCTTTCAACATCTTTGCCCATTTTATGATGGGTGATTTACAACTGCACCTGCCCACACGATGCTGGGTGTTCAGCAGTTTTTGACCAAAAACAGCATGACCCCCACGTGCCACCCTCCCTATTCACCTGATCTCACCCTGTGTGACTTTTTTTTGTTTCCCCAGATGAAAAAAGTCCTCAAAGGGAAATGATTTGCTGACATGGAAGAGGTGAAACAAAAAATGGAAGAAGCACTAAAAGGTATCAAAATCAACAAGTTCAAAAACTGTTTTTAAGCAGCGGGAAAAAGTCTCAATAGGTGTATTACATCAAGTGGAGAGTACTCTGAAGATGACTCAAGTTCAAACATGTAAGAATACATAATTTTTTATAAATAAATTTTTATAAAATAAATAAATGGGGGTTTTAAAAAGCAAAGGCATTGCTGAAGGATTACCAGAGAAATAAACCATTCTTACCAAATAATAATAATAATAATGTTACATACAAAGAACATAATATAGCCATTTGGTATTGAATAGAAATTTGTCCACTGATTATGAAAAATGTTTTACAATGTAATGTTCTATGGGAGAAAAAAACCCATTTATAATGGATAGATTTGGAAAGCTATATACTGATTAAGTATGTCATTCAAAGTTATTATCTTTAGGTAGGATTATAGGTGAATTTTATTTTCTTATACTTTCTGCTTTCTCAACAATGGAAATTATTTGGGTAAATCTAAAAAAGTAGAAAGTTAATTTTGTAAAAGAGATAAAACAAATACTTAAAAATGAAATTTATAAACAAGAATTTCTTTCTACCCATTCACTTATTATGTTTCATCTTCACCCAATAGATGTTAAGTTGTCACCTATATGTTTAAGTTAACTAACCACAACAACAACACATACTGGGCTGGCCAAAGAGTTCACTTACTTTCTTCCATACGATGGCTCTAGCAGGGCTTAGTTGTCTTTAACTTCATTTGAAACAACTCTGTTATATTGTATTGTGACAGCTGTTATATCAGTGTGCATTTTAAAAAAATTATCAAAATTGGTGAATTTTTACGAAATATTAATTTTAATATTGAAGATGGGAGAAAATATTAATTTTAATATTGAAGATGGGAGAAAACTGCAACATTTTCAGTGTATTAAGCTTTATTATTTTGAGAAAGGTAAAAACACACTGAAACACAAAAAAAGATTTGTGCAGTGTATGCAGAAGGTGCTGTGACCAATCAAATGTGTCAAAAGTGGTTTGCAAAGTTTCTGGGTACTATTGACATTCTGGCCAAATAATTCTTTGCTCTGCGGCTGTCTTATGCATTGGAAGGTGTTTAGCAGCCCCTGGCCTCTGTCCAGTAGAAGCCAATAGCAGGAGATAGCTGAAATACTCAAAGTGTCCAAATCAATGAAGTTATTGGTGAAAATGAAAAATGTCTTTTATTTCACAGAAAAAATATAATGGACTTTTGGGCCAACCCAATATATAGAGCATTTCGTTGATATAACAGTACAGTAATTGAGTATAAGCAAATTTTATCAATTTGCTTATATTACATCAATTTGCTTATATTATATCAATTCCAGAAAATGCCAACAAAATAATTGTTAACTGGATATTTTGGGGTGACACTTGTTAATAAAATTATGTAAGTTTCAGGTATACAACTCTATAATGTATTGTCTGTGTACTGTATTGGTTTCACCACCCAAAGTCAAGTCTTCTTCATTCACCATTTATCCCCTCTTTATCTCCTTTCTTTTTTTTAAAGATTTTATTTATTTTTAGAGAGAGGGGACGGGAGAAAGAAAGGGAGAGAAACGTTGTGTGAAAGATACATCAATCGGTTGCCTCTCGCATGCCCTCACCTGGGGACCTGGCCTGCAACCCAGGCATGTGCCCCGACTGGGAATCGAACCGGTGACCCTTCAGTTTGCAGGCCAGTCAGTGCTCAACCCACTGAGCCACACCAGCCAGGGCTCTTTATGTCCTTTTACCTCCCTCCAACCCCCTTTCCCTCTGGTGGTAATAATCACAGTGTTGTCTGTGTCCATGAGGTTTTTTTGTTTTGTGTTTTTTGCTTAATCCCTTCATCTTTTTCACCCAGCCCTCTAAACCCCTCCCCTCTGACAGCTGTTAGTCTGTTCTCTGTATCTATGAGTCTGTTTCAATTTTGTTTGTTAGGAGGTCCATTCTGATCATTAGATTCCACATATAATTGAAATCATATGGTATCTGTCTTTCTCCCACTGGATTATTTCACTTAGCATAATACTGTCCAGGTCCATCCATGCTGTTGCAAAAAGTAAGTTTTTGGCAGAGTAGAATTCCATTGGGTAAATGTAGCACGGCTTTCTTATATAGTCGTCTACTGATAGGCACTTGGGCTGCTTCCAAATCTTGGCTATTATAAATAATGCTGCTATGAACACAGGGGTGCAGATACACTTTTGAATTAGTGTTTTTGAGTTCTTCGGATATATACCCAGAAGTGAAATCTCTAGATCATAGGCAGATCCATTTTTAATTTCTTAAGGAAACTCTGTACTGTTTTATACAGTGGTTGCACCAATCTACATTCCCACCAACAGTGCACAAGGGTTCTTTTTCCACATCCTTGCCAGCACTTGTTGTTTGTTGATTTATTGATGATAGCTATTCTGACCAGTGTGAGGTGGTGTCTCATTGTGGTTTTAATATGCAGCTTTCTGATGATTAGTGACACTGAGCATTTTTTTCTAAATTTTTATTTAATTATTTCTAGAGAGCAGGGAAGGGAGGGGGAAAGAAGGGAAGAGAAACATCAATATGTGAGACAAACATTGACTGGCTGCCTCCTGCATGGCCCCAACCAGGAAGCTCGTCTGCAACCTAGGCATGTGCTCTGACCTGGAATCAAGCCAACCTTTCACTTTGTGGGACAATGCCCATCCCACTGTGCCACACCAGTCAGGATGACATTGAGAATCTTTTCATATGTCAATTGGTCATCCGTATGTCCTCTTTGGAGAAGTGTCTTCTCAGGTCATTTAGCCATTTTTTATTTGGATGGTTTGTGGTTTTTTTGGTATTGAGTTGTATAAGTTCTTAATAAATTTTGGATATTAAGCCCTTATCAGCTGTATCATTGGTGGGTATGTTTTCCCATTCAATGGGTTGTCTTTTCATTCTGTTGATGGTTTCCTTTGCTACACAATAACATTTCAGTTTGATGAAGTCCCATTTGTTTATATTTTCTTTTGTTTCCCTTGTCCAAAGAGACATATCAGAAAAAATATTGCTACAAGAAATGTCCAAGATTTTACTGCCCATGTTTTCTTCTAAGATTTATATGGTTTCAAGTCTACCATTTATGTCTTTAACCCACTTTGAATTTATTCTTGTGTACGGTGTAAGAAGGTGGGATAGTTCCATTTTTTGC
This sequence comes from Mormoops blainvillei, assembly GCA_004026545.1. Lineage (NCBI taxonomy): Eukaryota > Metazoa > Chordata > Mammalia > Chiroptera > Mormoopidae > Mormoops > Mormoops blainvillei. Next base: position 90,160 of record PVJD01002995.1, on the reverse strand, counting down.
ACATCTTTCCAATTTTCCCATCACCATTTATTGAATAGACTCTCTTTAAACCATTGTGTGTTCTTCCCTCATTCATCAAATATTAACTGAACATAAAGGCATGGGTTTATTTCTGGGTTGTCAATTCTGTTCCATTGATCTATGTGTCTGGTTTTATGCCAGTACCATGCTTGCTGTTTTGATTACTATGGCTTTGTAGTATAGTTTGATATCAGGTAGCCTGATGCCTCCAAATTTGTTCTTTTTGAAGATTGCTGTGGCTATTCTGGATCTTTTGTGGTTCCATATAAGGTTTTGAAATATATATTCTAGTTCTGAAATATGTCATCGGTAGCTTAATAGGAATTGCGTTGACTCTGTAGATTGCTTTGGATAGCATGGGCATTTTAACAATGTTAATTCTTCCTATCCACAAACACAGTATATGCTTCCACTTATTTGTATATTCCTCAATTTCTTTCTTCAGTGTCTTGTAATTTTCTGAGTACATGTCTCTTATATCCTTGGTCAAATTTACTCCTAGGTTGTTGTTGTTTTTTTTTTGATGCAATTGTAAATGGGATTGTTTTCTTCGTTACCTTCCTGTTAGTTTATTGTTGGTGTATATAAATACAACTAATTTCTGGATATTTACTTTGTATCCTGCTGTTTCACTGAATTCTTTATCAATTCTAGTAATTTTTAAAAAAGATTTTATATGTTTATTTTTAGAGAAAGGGGAAGGGAGGGAGAAAGAGAAGGAGAGAAACATCAATGTGTGGTTGCCACTTGCACACCCCCTACTGGGAACCCGGCCTGCAACCCAGTCATGTGCCTTGACTGGGAATAGAACTGGCGACCCTTTGGTTCGCAGACCGGCACTCAATCCAAAGAGCCACACCAACCACAGTCAATTCTTGTAATTTCTGGTGGAATCTTTAGAGTTTTCTATATACAGTATCATGTCATCTGCAACATAACAATTTTTCAAAACTTAAAATATGACATTTAAAAAGTTGTTTATAGTTTGTTATTTCATTAATTACACCCAGGGATCAAAACTTTTTTGAATCAAGAAGTTAATCAGGGTTTGTAAAAATTAATTATATTAGTTCTGTCTGTTATTTTTGCTAGTAGCAAGTGATCAAATAAGTGGTAAGATAAGCATAACACTGCTTCACCAACCCTACTTCTACAATTCTGTTCATCTGTGATCCTAGTTATGTTATGTTCACACTGTCTAAGGATATCATTCTCCATTATATGATAAGGTGATTGAAATACACTATTCTCTGTTTACTAACTGCACAGCCATCTTCATATCCCCTAACATATATCCAGATACAGGCCGAAAGCACAGAACTGATGATACTGAGCTGATGTTAAATACAAACAAGAAAACAGTCAACCAGACTCACAATCCTTAGGAGTCTTAGGATGGCCACAAGTCCAACTGGAAAGCCAAGTGATGCAAGATTTGAAGATCTGATTAAACATTTAAAATAATATAGAGACATAAAAATTTTTAAAAGATTACACAATTCTGAGTTATTAATATTAAAGACAGTTGAAAAGCTAAAAAAAAAAAACCCCACAAAAACCACACAAATAAAGATAAGATTTTGTGTATGAACTTATTAGAAAAATATTCACTTTTCCCAATACCATAAAAATAGCCAACAGTGCCCAATAATTTATTCTAAGAAGAAAACATATAGTAAAAGTGATTCCTCTTCTTTATATAAGTTTAATTTCCTCTAAACAATTTTCATATAAAGGAAATAAAAATGTGAAAGAGACATAATTTGCAGAATCCATTAAAGGTATATTTAAGCATTCCTATGGTACTTAACTCCAAACATCCTCAAAATCTCACTTAAACTAGGCCAGAAAAGTGTTTGTCAACTCACTTTGGACAAATTTTTAGGGCTGAATTCAGTATTGATTAATGTACTTTATTCATGAGAAAACCTAAATTAGCCATTCTTACTTTATCTTGAATTTAAAATTTATAATACCATGCCCAAATCAGAATATTAGATTCACAAAACCGGTTCAGAAAATCACCAATGATGTTCAAAGTTAATACATTCAAATGAGATACAAAATGTTCACATTTTAATAGATTTCTGGCTATAGCATCATTGTTTCTTTTCCTAGCAGATGCTGGTGTATTATCAGCCAAGAAAGGAAGAGATCAAGGAGTAACCACTTGCCATACATTAAGAATTCCTAGGAAATGAAACAAATCTTCATTTATCTTGACCACTTAAGTTTCCGATTTGGCATAGAAGTTCAAAACATACCAGATATTAGGTTTTACTTACATCTACTTCTCCATCTTAAAAGATATTCTATATACCTGTACACAGATGTCTGAAGACTCAAAATGTCCCTGAGTGATCCTGGAACTAATATGTCTATCTGAGGCGACACTATACCATACAATGCTTGAGGGAGGCTGTGTTTAATCCAGTTCTACCTCCAGTCAGTTTCTCACTCTCCATCACACCCTCATTCCCAACACATTCCCAACACACACTGTATCTTCACTTTCCACATGACCCAATTTAGAATCCATGGTCAATCACTAAAATCGCTCCCTTGTGTCCATAGCTAATCCTTTGTCCCTCTCTCCCTTCATCTGAGATACCTGGTAAAGATGAAACCATGATTAAACCCAATTATCCACCTCCTCCACATCTGCATTAGAGCAACTAAAAATAAATGGAGGAAAAGTGTACAAATTTCCAACAAACCTCATTTTACATTCATGGTCACAAATCTGAAATGGGCAATCATCATTGCTAACAGTGAAATATCCTAAAATATACAGTTTGTTCATTTCCCTAATATCTAAAATATCTATTTCATACTTTCTCCTCTGTTCTCAAACCTTCTAGACCTACCCACCCTTCCAACTAATGACTGCGTTGAGAAAATAAATGTAATCAAGCACAACTATCTCTTCCCGCTACCAACACTACCTACCTAATTTACATTCTTCCTTTTTCCTATTAAAATAAATGATAAGTTCCTACTCCCATCAAAATCCAACCCTTCCATCTGTGCTTTGGACGGGATTATCTTCTCATTTTCTCAAGAACTTATATTCCTCTCTGTCCTGCATCACCAACTTCTCCCCTGATGGATAGGTGGTATCAGCATACAAACCTCCTCTAATATCTCCAGTCACTGAGTTCAGATACATTGGCTACATTGGCTATCCCATTTTTTTTTCTTCTTGAAAGAGTTACCTTTCTATATGGTTGCTTGTACTTTATCTCTTCAAATTCTTTATTTAATCAGTCAGATTTCTTCTTCCACTTAATTGTAATTGAGGTTACTATATGTCAAGGTCATTAGAGAAGCCATCTACCAAAGCCAATAGACACATGTCTGCTTTCCTGACCCCCTCAATAGCATTCAACACTGCTCTCAATCTTAAAATGTCTCCTTGTGCCCCATATAGTGATCAACTTCATGTCACTATATTTATTTACTTATTTTTTTACCTTTTAGTGACTATAAGTTCAGACTATTGAGTCAGAATGGACCTGGGTTCAAATCTTGGCTCCATGATTTTCTATTATCCAATTTAGAAGACATACTTAACCAGTCAGCCTCTATATCTTGATCTACAAACTAGGGAAAATATTAGTAACTATTTCATAGTTGTGAAGGTTAAATATCTCTGCCCACCCCCTTCTTTTTTACTTGGCAGCGTGTGACATAATTTGTCCTCCAAGAAATGGTCTCTTCCTTTGGCTTCTTCTTGCTCTTTCCCATCACTGTGATAAGTTCCTCCAACTCTCCTTTTTCATTTAGGAGTTTATTTAGCTTCTATAGTCTCTCTAAGTAACTGATATATTCCATTCTCATGACTAACATTTTAATCTAAACTTCAATAATATTCAAATATCAACTTTTAATCTATAATTTTTTCAAAAGTCCAGACTGCCAACCAACCAATCTTCATCTAGATATCTCAGCTACCTCATACTCAACATAGTCAAAAAAATAAGTCTCTCTCTTTTTTCATGTGCTCTTTCCTCCACCCAAAACTGCTCTGCCCCTCCCAGTCTCTGATGCCTTGCTGTCAGTTTCCACAGTTCCATATATTTCCTCTTTTGTAAGTCATTAACCTGACATGTACTGGCATAACATCAAATGGTAGGCAAAAGTAGATTTACAGTTGTTCGTATGGAAAATAACACAATAATTTATTTTTTTAATTATATTTTATTGATTATGCTATTACAGTTGTCCCAATTTTTCCTCCTTCGCTCCCTCCAGCCAGCACCCTCTCCCCATTCCCTCGGGCACTCCCCATACCATGGTTCATATCCACGGGTCATGAATATGTGTTTTTTGGCTACCCCATTTCCTATATTGTCCTTTATATCCCCACGGCTATTCTGTAACTATCACTTGTACTTCTTAATTCCCTCACCTTTATCAGCCATTCCCCTGATGCCCATCCCATTTGGCAAACATCAAAATGTTCACTGTTATCTATGATACTGTTTCTGTTCTGCTTGTTTATTTTGTTTTTTAGATTCAATTGTTGATAGATCCATATTTATTGCCACTTCATTGTTCTATTTTTGATCTGCTTCTTCTTAAAGGGGCCCTTTTAACATTTCATATAATGCTGGTTTAGTAGTGATGTACTTCTTTAGCTTTTTCTTGTCTGGGAAACTCCTTATCTGTACTTTGATTCTAAATAATAGCTTTGCTGGGTAGAGTAACCTTTGTTGTAGGTCCTTGCTTTTGATCCCTTTGAATATTTCTTGCTAATCCCTTCTTTTGAGAAATCAGCTGACAGTCTTCTAGGGGCTCCCTTGTAAGTAACAAACCACTTTTCTCTTGCTGCTCTTAAGATTCTCTCTATCTTTTACCTTTGGCATTTTAATTATGATGTGTCTTGGTGTGGGCCTCTTTGTTCGGGATTGTCTGTGCTTCCTGGACTTGTATGTCTATTTCCTTCATCAAGTTAGAGAAGTTTTCTATCATTTTTTTTTCCCAAATAGGTTTCTATTTCTTGCTCTCTCTCTTCTCCTTCCAGCACCCCCATGATATGAATATTGGTACACTTGAAGTTGTCCCAAAGGCTTCTTACATGATCCTTATCTTTCAGGGATTCCTTTCCCTTCTTGCAGTTTTTTTTTTAATGTTCTAATTTTTTATTAGTAGCTGTCTTTGAATTTTTTTTAAAGATTTTATTTATTTTATTTTTAGACAGAGGGGAAGAGAAGGAGAAGGAGACCGGGAGAAACATCAATGTGTGGTTGCCTCTCGTGCAGCCCCTACTGGGGGCCTGGTCCGCAACCCAGGCACATGCACTGACTGGGGAATCGAACCAGCAACCCTTTGGTTCGCGGGCTGACTTTCAATCCACTTAGCAACACCAGTAGGGGCTCTTCTTGCTGTTCTGATTGGATGTTTTTTGTTTTCTCATTCCGTATCACTGGTTTGGTTCTCATCATCATCCACTCTACTGCTGACTCCTTGTAAACTGCTCTTTATTTTAATTAGTGTATTCTTCATTTCTGACTGGTACTTTTTTATGGTTTCCATGCCTTTTTTCATGCTGTTGAAGTTCTCACTAAGTTCACTGAGCATCCTTATAATCAGTGTTTTGAATTCTGCATCTAGTAGCTTGCTTGTCTCCATTTAGTTAAGTTCTTTTTCTGGAGTTTTGTTCTGTTCTTTTATTTGGGCCATGTTTCATTGTCTTCTTATTTGGGCAACCCCCCCTGTGGTTGTTTCTATGTATTAGGTAGAGCTGCTATGTCTCTCAGGTGTGGTAGAGCAGCCTAATATAGTGGGTGTACTATAGGGTCCACTGGCACAGGCTCCCCTATTCGCTAAGCTGTGTACCCGAGATGCACCCACTATGTGGGCTGTGTACACCCTCCTGTTGTAGTTAAGCCTTGATTGCTGTTGGCCAGTGCAACGTCAGCCACCACCTGTGTTCTGTCAGGGGTCACACAACGTAAGCTACAAAGCGATCTGCAGATGGCTGCTACTTGCACTCGGCTTCGAAGTATCCAAGTGAGGCCAACCTGTGAACCAGACCAGCTGCTGCTAGTGCTGGGCTTGGGGCAACTTAGTGAGAGGTATGCAGCTCAGGGCACATTGAAGTCAGGTGCTTCTTGTTTGAAAGAATTTAGGAAAATCTGAAGTATGGGCAAAGACAAGCCACTCATATGGAAAAACCACTGAAACAGCTTGTGTAGGTCCTAAAGTTGGGTGGGGCACGGCCTCAGGGAATCACCAGGGTAGGGCCAACAGAGTGAGCCAGATTGACAGAGTCTCAGATATGGCGCCCGCCTGCCAGCTCTATGGCTCTGTCAGGGGAGGGCTCAGAAAAGGAACAGTGACCTCTGCCAGTACTTCTGTCTGGGAGAAAGCTGCCCCTCCAGCTCTCACCCTGATGCCAGACAATTCAGTTCCTCCCTGTATGTCTCTGATGTCTTTTAATCTGCTGCCCTCCACACTGGAGCTCAGAGGGAGTAATTCTGAGTAGGTCTGTGTGTAGGCCCTTTAAGAGGAACTGCCAGAGAGCCCAGCCATTTCCGTGTTACATGACCTCAATTCCCACTGGTTTTTACAGTCAGAAGTTATGGCATCTTCTCTTCCTGGCATTTGAACCCTGGGCTGGGGGGGCCTGGTGTGGGGCTGTGACCCTTTGCCCCTTAAGATATCTCTCCTGAATTTTATCCATGACACATGGGTGTGGGACCAGACCATTCCACATCTCCTACCCTCTTACCAGTCACAATGTAGTTTCTTCTTTAATTAGGACTTCCATCTAGCTAGATTTCTGATGGTTCTGAATGGCAGCTGTTCTATAGTTTAGTTGTAGTTTTGATATGGTTGTGTAAGGACATGAGCCACATTTACCTATACTGCCGTCTTGACTGGAAGTACAAACAAACTCTTTTGAGTGCTCACAACTGTAAAGCTACTTTTGCCCAACACTGTATGTATTCCCTCCTAGAACATAAGCTCCATGATGGAAAATAAAGCCTGTCTATATCATTAATACCTTGTGTAGTACTTCATGCACAGTTAATGAATTAAAAAATATTTCTTCAATTGAATTTGAGCTTTTTAAAAAGTTACTGCCTACTTACTTTATTGAACTTATTAGCATTTCATTTGTTCAGATATCCAATTCATTAACACTTTTACTTCAAAATACTAAACCATTCATTTACATTATTATCATTTCTAATCCACAAAAATGCAAACAAAATTTAAAGGTACTTCTAAACATATTGTGTTATATTTCAGGAAATCTATAATTATGAATTTTCTCTGGATTTCAAAAATTAAAAAAGTTCAGAAGCTAGGAAAGACAGGAGAAGATGATATTATTTATTTCCCTATTTTGGTATTCCACAAAAAAATTTAAGATAATTTTATGAAAAGATCATTTTAAAATTCTGAAATGCATAATCTTTCTAGAATATTTTTTAAAAGGTTTTTCTCCTTGGAGAATCTTTTTTCATTTTCTCCACATGAATATTAAATTCTATCTCAATCTAGTTGTGTATTAATATTTTGTTTTCACTCATCAAAGTTAAATAGTGTCTAAAGAAATATTTTTGTTAGCTTATAAAGTCTTACCATGGATCAATGTAGATTTTCTGTTAGGCAGCCTGAAATATGGAAAAAAGTTTACCTACACACACACACACACACACACACACACACACACACACTCACACACAACAAGGGAATTCGATTTACTTTGTGATATTAAGGAGCTATACAATATGATTTCAACACTTTAGTATACTTGAATAATAATATCTTTTGGAAAGTCATATATGTCACTAATCTAAAAACATACCCTACACTGAGAAATGACATTTTTGTACTGCTCTTATTTAGAAGACATAACACCTTGAATGACCCTATCATTGAAAAAGAGATCACAATGGAAAAGAATACAAAACAAAATTAAGAACGGGAAAAAGAGAGCCACAAAGTCTTAGGAATATTTAAATATATCTGACTCCAAAGAATCAGGCTTTGTTTTCAAAGTATCTGGGCAATTATCTAATAAGTAAGTGTTGTTTCAACTTTTTTCTAACTGCCAGAATATTTGATCAGATTGCTTCTGCATGTTCTGTAATACAGTGAGCACATTTAACAAAAGCTTGTTTAATTTATACCCTAATGGGATAAAAAATTATAAAAAAGAGGGCTCTCTAATATTACAAAAATAGCTGGGCTCTTAACTGGTCCCCTAAAATTATCCAAATTAATTAACTAGTTATCAAAGAACCTATTTTTGAGATATTAATGTTACACCTTTCTCCAGGGCCTCTTAAGTTCTTTAAAAGTAACCTTTGAATTTTTGTATGTGTTCCCAAAATGACTATGGAAAGCCATTTATCAACATGACTGAGGAAGCCATTTATCAAACTAAACCCTGACATCCTTTCACCCAATAATTATACTCCTGGGGAATAACCTACTCACCAGCAAGGTTTCATTCGTTCATTCATTTATTCATTTATCATTCAATAAATGTTTATTGAGCACCTATGATTTATACAATGATGTTTATCATGATATAATAAAAATACTGGAAAAAACATTAATAACAGAGAAATTGTTTAAAAATTACAGTATGTCACGGGCAAAATATGATGCAGTCATTTAAAATATATTAATGATCAGTTTGAAGTAATATGGAAAATGTTTGTTATAGAGTTAAATGAAAAAAGCAGAATATAAAATCAAAGAAGTCACATCATCAAACTCTCAAAAGAAAGTATGCAGAGAATAAACACTAGAAAAAGAGGTACAATAGATTGGCTGCATCTTGGTGGTAAATCTCAGTTTTCTTTCCACATTTATATAATTTCAAGTTTTCTATGATAAACATATGAAACTCAGGTAATAAAAAATTAAGTTTAAAAAAGATAGTCACTATTCACTAATCCTTTCATTTGAGAAGAAAAAATCACTAACCTTTCTTAACACTGAACATTGAACACTGAAAAACCATCCCAAATGATACAAATGAAAGTATCTTGACAGACGTGCCAGAGACAAAGCTTGTTTCATAAAATTTCTGACCAAAATCAATCAGTAAAAGCCTAAGACTTTATAAAATGTCTCTTCAGATCACAAGATAGCATACTGTAAAAAAGGAATAATTGCTGCTTATCAAAAAGGAAAAAAATTCTGATTGATGAATGGTTATCTCCTCATAACCATATCTAGTATTGAACAGCTATAATAAAAACTTCAATTCTTGTTCCTAGGCCAAAAAGAAACATCAGTATTTAAAAAGAATTACTTAATAGATTCATAGGAAAAAATCAACTGGAAAGTCATAAAGCAAAACATAACGGTGTTGTGGGTACTGGAATTATACTTGGTTTTAACTGATTTTTTCCTTTATTTTCCAAAATGTCAATTATAAATTTGTATAGCTATTATAATAAAGGAAAATAAATTACTAAGGGAGTATGTTAAAATATATTCACTAAATTGTTACATTAATAGGGACACACCATTTGTAAAATGCACACCTGTTCTTAAGAGTAGCTCAGAAAAATTTAAGGTCCTTCAAAAGCAGGCAACAGAACATTACCTTTAAGGAGAACTAAATACTTTAAATTTCCAATACAAGAGTTTGTGATCTGAACAGCAGATGTATTTTTTTTTTCTTACTGAGAAATCTGTCAGAAGTAGATCTAAGGATATTTTTGCTTTTTTAATGATATAGCCTATTTCTTTGTTCATAAGACATCAACATCAATAATGTCATACAGACCTTACCATGGGGTGTATTAATAAATGCAGCTTCCACTGAACTGAGATAACAACATCAAAACACACAACTTTACTTACTATATAAAAATGTGTATTAGTGTCTCTCATTAACTTAAAATGTAAAATTGTTTCAACTTAATCAAAGAAAGGAAAATAAAAATAGAATCCATACAACTATAATTTTATGAAGAACAATAAAACAAGCATTGCATTTTTAAACAATTTTAACACTGAAACATATTACGGGGTCAAGTGCTAAATTATTAAATAAGCATAATAATACAGTACCCTAGCTATAAGTATAGCATAGGACTCTGAAATAAAATTGCCTAGTTTCAAATCCTAGTTCTGCTGTTTGTTAGCTGTATAACATAAGAAAATATCCTCTATGTATTTTCATTTCTCCATCTATCTATAAAGCAAGAATAATAAGTATTTATACCTGATAAAGATGTTTTAAATATTAAAGGAGATAATACCATACCTAGCACAAAGTAAGCACTAAAAAAAGCGTCCTCCACCCTCTTTTCTCACTCTACATAGAATGTGTCATAAATCTTTGAAAACAAAAATAAAGAATTTACCTCAAAAAAGTAGTCTTGGAAGTCCTAACTTCATTTGAAATCATAATTACCCATCCATAAAGTGCTTTCTGCAACCTGAGCATAAGCCAGATTAACATTAATAAAAATGAAAGTTCTCATGTTAAGGCAATTGCATCCCAGTTGAAGAAAAAAACAGTGTGACACGCAACTTTCTTAAATAATGTATAAAAGAATTTAGAATGACAATGACAAAACGTAATGGTCCTGAACAGCAAATCTGCTGGGGAAAATGCAATAAAACAAGATTAATAACAAAATTTAAATATTTTAGTGTTTTTAGGATATATTCAAAGTTGAAGTTTTGCTGTCATTCAAAATTACCAACATTTGCTACATCTAAAACTGCTATTATTTTCTATAAATAAAGAAACTTCAACTGTCTATGATCAGCCTGGAACTACTTACACTATAACCTAATACAGCCATTCAACTATCTTGGGGATTTTTCGTCTCTTTTATCATAAAGAAATTAATAAAAGTGACAGAATGTAACAAAAAAGTCAATAGCATAGAAGGCTTTTAATAAAGTTCATCCTGGCAAATGGTCACATACAAATTAAACACTGAAATCGTGATGATTCCATTTTTTTGTTCTGTACATATCTGATTAATAGCCATTAATTTTGTTGATGAAAACAAGCAAATTCTATTGTTATATACAGATTAGAAATGTAAACACTTAGCATTTCCCACAACTACTGACTTCGCAAATTATTTTGAATGTTTTATCAAATAATACTGTGGCTGCCAGAGGTTAGGAAAGCAAAGAGCTCTACTGCCCCCTAATGAAATAAACAAAAACAAAACAAAACAAAACCCCCAGAAAACTCCTTATGAGATATCTGTGGAACAGGAAAACAATCTTACTTTGCTAACTGCAATAGATAAACGCTAAAACAATTAACTGAAAACAACTAGAATATATATCAAATACTGTAGGAAAAACTACAATCGCCCAGTTTCCATGATAAAATTAGTAGCAAAACAGGAAAGCCTTTAGACAGAAATGTCCTAAGAGAAAGAAGACCAGTACAATGCTATCAAATGCGATAGCAATTAAAGCTTCACTGCAGGCTACACTTTCATGTGTATGTTGGACATGCATGAGAAGAAAGACATTCTTAGAAATCACACTTTTCAGTGAATTACAGTAAGTTTTCTGTTCTGCAGCTCAAAAGTAAATATCAACAAAAATCATTCTCTCAAATTTGCACTGACTATAATCCTCTTAGAATAATTTTAAAATATGTATATTTTCGAGATACCTATCCTGTAAAATACGCCTTTAAAATAATTTTATCTAATGCTTCCTATTTTAAACAAGTGCTGATTTCATTAAGTATGACAACTTTGTACTTTATGGTGCTTTGCATCATAAACTAACCGGTTATTAACTTTTAATCTTCCTTTTAATAATAGCTCTCCCCTTCCTTTAACAAAGTTGCTTTTTAAAACATCCTTCATACTCATTCCTTTTACCTAATATTCTAACCTATCAAAAACTCCCACATTCTCATTTTCAGAAAAAAGCAAATGTTTAGGGGAAGGTAGTGTGTGGTCCTTAATAACAGAAATTACGTAACAGGTAACATCCAGAAACCAGATATAATAAAAGTACAAAGAATAGACTACTAGATCATAAAAGCAGGGAGAATGGAAACAAACAAAAGAGTAAAAATTCCAGGCAGCATTTCACTGAGGGGAACAGAGGTGTACCAGTTAACTGTTCCTTTACAGCTAGCACACAGCACGTCACTTGGAGGAGGCATGTTTCTGTCCAGGTTGATAGTGGTTGCGCACTCCATCACGTATATATTGTTTAGGAGGCAGAAAAAACAGGGACCAAATCCACACAATGCTATAAGGGAGACAGGCAATACAGAGAAAGAGGTTTACTTAAATCTACTCACAGAATGAAAATATCCTTTACATTTGTGTGCTGCTGCTCTTTTTCCTGAGTGTCTATTTATTAATGAAAATGCTTCTTTATCTCTGCAAGTTATAAGGTTGATCAAACATCCATGCAAAATTTCAGAAAAGCAACACAGAAAAGTATGACACCTATACGTATTCAAACCTATATCTCGAATGAGTTGTATCTCACATCTATATAGATATCCTGCATAATATGAATTAAAAACAGGACTCTTTTACTGGAAGCATTATTCATTTATTCTTACTGTCTAAAAATATAACAGAGACATAGACATATTTTGAAGACATCATAAAGTTGCTGGGAGGACTTATGTATCCCAAAGTCAAGCATTGCCAAAGTCATGATGCTTAAAGCATATCCAATATATGGTCAAAATAGTATTCTTCCAACCTATAAACTGCATTTAGCTACTTAACACTTAGCATATGGTAATCAAGAGAAATACAACAGCGAAGGTATATAGCTACTTCTATAAGGTATACAGAACGAATGCACGTGTGTGTGTGTGTGCGTGTTGTCACTCATGGAATAGTTCCAGTATACACCAGTGAGTTCCAGATTACTATCCTAAACCTAAAGGAATACCTTCCCTAATTCACAGGAGGGAAAAAAAAGGACTTCCAGGCTGTCCTTTGCCTCCCCAACTCCCAGTAAGAAAAAATATGAAAAAAAAAAAAAAGGAAGAATGCAAGGAAAGAAAAAAGTAAAGATTAAGGCAATCAGAAACAACAGCTTTGGTTAAAACAAAGAGATTTATTTATTTATTAGCCCAATAAAGTTTTGTTGATGATGATGATGGAGATGGTAGTAGCCCAGCATTTATTGATCATTTACCATAATTCTAGGCATTGAACTGAGCACTTTACATACACTGAATATTAAATCTTCATAAAAACCCTGTGAAACAGGTAATATTATGCCCAGTTACAGAGAAAGAAACAGACACTCACTAAGATTAAGTAACTCACCCAACATTATACTGCTACTAAATTGCAGAGCTTATTTAATGTTCCAGTCAGTTTGACTCTTAACCACTAAGCTCATATCATTTTATGGTGAAAAGTTTTGAAATAAAATAATACTTTTGAAACACTGTAATAAATTAAATTATATTTAATAAGACTCAACTCAATTTGAGATCCAAGATGGTGGCAAACTAGGTGAATATTACAGTCACATCCTTCCAGGGCCAAACTGGAATTACAACTAAAAAATAAACAATCAACCTGAATAACCAACTGAAGACTAGCTGAATAGAAGTCCTAAAACCAAGATTTTATAGAAGATGCCACATGGAGACTGGTAGGAGGGTCAGAGACATAAAAAAGGACTGGTCCCGATGCCATGCATGGCAGCTGAGATTCCAGGGGGTTATCTCAGCTGCAAAGGCTCCTCCTGAGGAGTGCAGGGTCTCAAGCCCATGCTGGGCTCCCCACCCCAGAGCACCAGTGCCAGGAAGAGGCACCCACATAACACCCAGCTGTAAAACTCAGTGGGGGTTCAGTCCGCCAGAGAGAGCTGTAAGTGTCACACAGGTCAGACACAGGCACCCTCCTAAAGAGCCGAAAGCACAAAATCTTGTTCACAACCACTCATTTCGGGCTCCAGTGGAGGGAGGGAAAAGTAGAACTGAGTCTTCTGAGGAGAGACAGGGGTTTGTGGCTCTGGAAAGAGAGCTGAGGGAACAGCCACTAAGACCCCGGTGTTGAGGCACTCTCCAGCACTGCAGACTCCATCTTTCTGGGGTGGAGCACTCCCTTCTTACGGCATGGGCCTGGGGGAACGCAGTAAATAGCTCTGCCCTCTGGACTCCCTATCACCCCGCCCTGCAGAGCTTTCCCTGTGCGGAGTCATCAGCTGACTGGGACGGGGTATAGAGGTCTGGGCAGACTCAGAAGGTGTCATTGAGTGGTGTGGCTTTAGGGTGGGGGCAATTTCCCCCACTTTCCCACAAACCTGACTGGCACAAACTCCTCATGAGGGGGATCCTCCGGCCTCCAGGTGGTTCTACCCTCTTGACTCCTGGTTCCCTGCCCCGCAAGGTCTGGGCAAAATCTGGGACAGACGGAATTGTGTGGCTCTGGGGCAGGGGCTACTCTGCCTACCTTCCCCCAAGCCTGACTGGCACATAACTCCTCAGAGGAGATCCACTAGCCACACCTTCCTGAGATGTGACAGCTTCTCCCTGTTGACCTTCGATTCCTGGTAGAATCTTGGAGAGACCGAGTTGTGTGGCTCTGGCACAGGAGTAATTGTTTCCCTCACACACCCAACCATGGCAGAGACCCCCTTTACACAGCCAAACCTTTGTCTGTTTGTGCCTAATAAACACTGCTGCCTCACCCTGATGACTCCATGAGAGCTCACCCACCACCAAGGTCTGGGGCACCCAGTGAGAGGCAGCTAGACTTGGTACACCCTGGGACATTTGTTGAGTGGCCTCTGACCTGGCAATGGCACAAAGTCAAGTCTGAATCTGTAACAATCTGGTGAACACCATTTGCCTCTCCCTGGTGACTCACTGAGAACCTACCTCATGCAATTCCAGTACCGCTAGAGACTCTTTCCGTATGTGACTCTATTACGTAGCAGGCAGGCTGAGTCAGGTAGAGGCAGGTCTCAGGGGGCCTTGGGACTTTCGCTGACCTGCCTTCAGGCCCAGTGCTGGAAAGAGCCAGCCTTCACGCACAGCTTGGTCCTTCCCATGTACCCCCAGGCCAAACAGAGGCAGCCACAAACTGGATCACATTGTAGCTCCAAACAGGTCGCACAGGCCCAGTCACAGGCCCATCGGAAATGAGCCTGCACCAGAGTCCTTTCCAAAAGGCTCCAAAACCAACACATCAAGCAGCCATATCCAGACAATTATCAGAGCAGAATCCAATTAGCTTCACAAGTGGCATCTCCAAAGAGAGAGAGAGGCAGGCACCAGACACTTCTGAGGCAAAGTCTGCTTCATGCGGTCAGCACCTGCGCAGCAGCCTGAACACCGAGGTTGGGGTGGATCCCCACAGTTAGCAAGCCTGAGGGCCAACCCCATACACGAATGAGCCAATAGCAACCGAGACTCAGTTAAAACAGGAGGACACATATAATTCACACAAGGAATATTCCTGGAGCACCCATATCAGGTGATCAAGCAGATGGCACCACTGGGTCCCACACGACACCTACTACAATAAGGACATCCTGCCAAGACTGGAAGCCATAGCACATCATCCTAATATAGAGAAACAAACACAAAGAGGCAGCCAAAACGGGGACACAAACAAACATACTCCAAATGAAAGGCCAAGAGGAGTCTCCAGAAAAAGAGTTAAATGAAATAGAGGCAAGCGATTTAACAGGTATGGAGTTCAAAAAAATTGTTCTAAGGAAGCTCAAGGAACTTACTGAGAACTCCAACAAAGAAAGCAACCACGAAAACAACGTAGAAACCATAAAAAAAAAAGACCCCGTCAGAATGAAGAATACATTATCTGAAATGAAGAATATACTAGAAGAAATAAAAAGTAGGTTCAATGAAGTAGGGAATCAAATCAGCAATATGGAGGACAAGGTAGCAGAAAAAAACAAATCAGAGCAGCAAAGAGAATTTTTAAAAAATGAGGATAATTTAAGAAACCTTTGGGACAACACAGATCATAACAACATCCACATCATAGAATTATCAGAATGAAAAAGAGAAAGAAGGTAAAGGATAAAGAACCTATTTGCAGAAATGATGGCTAAAAACTTCCCTACCTTGAGGGAAAAAACCCACATAAGTCCAGGAAGCACAAAGAGTCCCAAACAACATGAACTCAAAGTTACCCACATCAGGACACATCATACTTAAAATGGTCAAGGTTAAGGACAAAAAGAGAATCTTAAAAGTGGCAAGAGAAAGACAGTAAGTTACCGAGAAGGTAGCTCTCATAAGACTGTCAGCTGATTTCTCGACAACACATATCAGGCCACACGGGATTAGTATGAAATATTTAAGTTATGAAAAGCACATAACTATAACCAAGACTACTTTATTAGCAAGGATATCATTTAAAATTGAAGGAGAAGTAAAGGGCTTCCCACACAAAGAAAAAAGCTACAGGAGTTCATTACCACCAAACCAGTAGTACAAGAAATGTTAAAGGGTCTTCTTTAACAAAAAGGAGAAAAAGAAAGAACAAAGGGACACAGTTATAAAGAATAAAGTGGCAGTAAATAAATATGTATCAATAATCACTATAATTGTAAATGGCTTGAATGCTTCAATCAAAAGACATGGGGAATCCCTTGCCACTTGGCTCAGTTGGTTGGAGTATCATCCCATTTAACAAAAGGTTGTGGGTTCAATCCCTGGTCAGGGCACATACCTAGGCTGTGTGTTTGATCCTCTGTATGGGTATGTACAGGAAGCAACTAATTGATGTTTCTCAGATCAATGTCTGTCTCCCTCTCTCTCCCTTTCTTTCTCTCTCAAATCAAAAGAAGACATAGGGTAGCTGAATGAATAAGAAAGCATGACCCATATATATGATGTCTACAAGAGGCCCACTTCAGAACAAAGAATTCATGTAGGCTAAATGTAAAAAAATGGAAAAAGATATGTCATGCAAATAGAAAGGAAATGAGGCTGCATAGCAATACTTAAATCAGACAAATTAGGCTTCAAAAAAAAAGATCATGACAAATGACAAAGAAGACATTAATAATGTTAAAAGGAACAATACGACAAAGGATATAGCCCTTGTAAACATTTATGTACCTAACACAGCAGCACCTTATATATTTTCTTTATATAAGTGTATACTTATATATATAAGTATATATATGGACAATCATAGTAAGGGATGTTAACACATCACTGAAATCAATGGACAGATCTTCCAGAAAGAAAATCAACAAGGCAACAGTGGTCTCAAATGACACATTAGACCAGATGGATTTAATTGATGTCTTCAGAGCATTTCACTCGCAAAGCAGAATATACATTCTTCTCAAGTACACACAGAACATTTTCTAAGAGACGCCAGGTGTTAGGACACAAGATAAGTCTCAATAAATTTAAGAAGATTGAAATCATATCAAGTATATTCTCTGACCATAATGGTATGAACTACAAATCAATCACAAGAAAACAACTAAAAAACACACAAAGACATGGAGGCTAAATAACATGTTACTAAAAAAAAATGCATGGGTGAACAATGAGATCAAGGAAGAAATAAAAAGATACCTTGAAACAAATGAAAATGATAACTCAACAACCCAAAATCTATGGGACACAGTGAAGCAATCTTAAGAGGAAAATTCATAGCATTACAAGCCTATCTCAAGAAACAAGAAAATCTCAAACAATTTAAATTTACCCTTAAAAGAACTTGAACAAACAAAGCCCAAAATGAGAAGAAGAAATAATAAAGTACAGAGTATAAATAAATGAAATAGAGTCTAAAAAAACAATACAAATGACCAAGAAAACCAAGATCTGGTTCTCAGAAAAGTTAAACAAAATTGACAAACTTTTAACCAAACTAATCAAGAGAAAAAGAGAGAGGACACAAATAAATAAAATAAGAAAAAAGGAGAAGTAACAACTTCTCTTGCATTCCACAGAAATGCAAGGGATTGTGAGAAAATATTATGTCAACTATATGCCAACAAATTGGAGAATTTGGAAAAAATGGATAAATTCCTAAAAGCATACAATCTTCTAAAACTAAATCAAGAATAATCAGAAAATCATAATAGACCAATTACAACTAAAGAATTTGAAGTAGTAATCAAAGAATGTCCAACATACCAAAGACAGCTTTACAGGTGAATTTTACCAAACACTCAAAGAAAAATTAACACCTATCCTTCTCAAACTATTCCATAAAGTTAAATAGGAGGGAAGACCCCCAAGCTCATATTCTGAGGCCAACATTACCCTAATTCCAAAACCAGATAAAGACACTACAAAGAAAATTATAGGCCAATATCCCTGATCAAAATAGATGCCAAAATCCTCAACAAAATGTTAATAAACTGGATCCAGCAAAACATTAAAAAAATCATACACGATGATCAAGCAGGATTTATTCTGAGGATGCAAGGTTGGTACAATATATGGAAATCAATAACCATGATACACCACATAAACAAAATGAGGGATAAAAATTACATCATTGTATCAATAGATGCAGATAAACATTTGATAAAATCCAGCACCCATTTATGATAAAACCTCTCACCAAAGTAGGAATAGAGGGAAAATACCTCAACGTAATAAAGACTATATATGACTAACCCACAGTGAACATCATACTCAAAGAGCAAAAACTGAAAGCAATTCCCTTAAGATCGGGAAGCAGATAGGGATGTCCACTTTCACCTTTCTTATTCATCATAGTCTTGGAAGTTCTAGCCACAGCAATCAGACAAGAAGAAATAAAAAGCATCCAAGTTAAAAAGGAAGAAGAAAATTCTCATTATTTGTGGATGATATGATACTATATATGGAGAACCCTAAAGATTCCACCAAAAAACTACTAGAATTGATAAGTAAATTCAGTAAAGTTGCAGGATACAACCAATTGCATTTATATACACCAATAACTATCAGAAAGGAAAACTAAGAAAACAATCCCACTTCACAATTACTTCAAAAAGAATAAAATATCTAGGTATAAATTTAACCAAGGAGGTAAATGACCTGTATTCAGAAAATTTTAAGACACTGAAAAAAGAAACTGAACATACAAGTAAGTGGAAGCACGCACCGTGTTTATGGATTGGAAGAATTAACATCATTAAAATGTCCATACTACCTAAAGCAATCTACAGATTTAACACAATCCCTATCAAGATATCAATGGTATATTCCCCGGAACAAAAACAAATATTCCAAAAATTTATATGGAACCACAAAGACCTCAAATAGCAACAGCGATCGTGAGAAAGAAGAACAAAGTTGGCAGAATCATGCCATCTGGTATCAAACTAAATTACAAAGTCCATAGTAATCACAACTGGATAGTATTGACATAAAAACAGACATATAGATCAATGGAACAGAATAGAGAACCAAGAAATAAACCCACACCTTTTAGTCAATTAATATCTCACAAAGGATGCAAAAACCTTCAATAGGGTAAAGATAATCTATTCAATACATGTTGCTGGGAATATGGGACAGATACATGCAAAAAAAATGAAACTAGACCTTACATACATGAAGATAAAACTCAAAATGCATTAAAGACTTAAAAGACTTGAAACCATAAAAATCCTAGAAGGAAATATAGGCAGTAAAATCCTGAACATTTCTTGCAGCAATATATTTTTTTTAATATATCTCTTCAGGTGAGGGAAACAAAAGATAATATAAACAAACGGGACTACAACATTTTTGCACAGCAAATGAAACCATCAACAAATTGAAAAGACAACCCACTGAATGTGACAGCATAGTTGTCAACGATTCATCTGATAAGGGATTGATATCCAAAATTTATAAAGTACTTACAAAACTCAACACCAAAAAAAAAAAAAAAAAAGTGGCTGATCTAATTAAAATATGGGGAAAGGACCTGAACAGACACTTCTCCAAGTGGAAATACAGATGGCCAGCAAGCATATGAAAACATACTCAATATCACTAATCATGAAAGAAATGCAAATTAAACCACAATGAGATATCATCACCTCATATCTGTCAGAATGGCAATCATCAGTAAATCAATAAACAAGTGACTGTGAGGATGTAGACAAAGAGGATTCCTCATGCACTGTTGGTGGGAATGCAGACTGGTGTAGACACGGTGGACAGCAGTATGGGGTTACCTCAAAAAACTAAAAATGGAACTGCTTTATGACTCAGAAATTCCACTTCTGGGAATTTATCCAAAGAACCCCAAAACACTAATTCTAAAGAACATATGCACTCCTATGTTCATTGCAGCACTATTTATAACAGCCAAGATTTGGAAGCAGCCTAAGTGCCTATCAGTAGATGAGTAGTTTAAAAAGCTGTGGTACATTTACACAATGGAATACTACTTGGTGGTAAAAAAGAAGAAAATCTTACCCTTTGCAACAGCGTAACTGGACCTGGAGAATATTATGCTAAGTGAAATAAGACAGTCAGAGAAAGATAAGTACCATATGATTTCACTCATATGTGGAATCTAATGAAATGAACAAAATAAACAAACAAAATAGAAACAGATCTGTAGAAACAGAAAACAAGCTGACAGTTGTAGAGGGAAGGATATTTGGTAGCTGGGTGAAAAAAGAAGGTGAAGGGATTAAGCAACTACAACAAAAAACCTCACAGATAAAGACATCAGTATGGTGATTGCCAGAGAGTAAAGAGGAAGGGAGGTAGTGAAGGGTAAAGAGGAGATAAATGTTGAAGGAACAAGACTTGACTTTGGTTGGTAAGCACAAAATACAATATACAGGTGATATATTATAGAATTGTACACCTGAAACCTATATAATTTTATTAACCAATGTCACCACAATAAATTCAGTAAGTTGTTTTATTTTAAAAAAGGACTCAACTGCCTACAATTTTGTTGACATGTAACCTGGGCTAGGCACTGAACCCAGCTCTTAAGGAAGGCAGAAATGTGCATGACATAATAAATAGTAAAAGGGCTAACGAAAAAGTCAGTATTTCCAACCTTCAATATCCTTCAAATGTTATAATAGCATTTCTTCCATTATTCTCTGATCACAACCAGCCATAGTAATCTCTCCTTCCTCATATCTCTCTACCTCATTCTCACCTCTATTTCACATCTTAAAATGAGAGAAAGTCTCATTTGTTTTGGGGAAAAAAGGTCACTCTCCCTTTTCTATTTTAAAAGGATAACTGCAATTTAAAAATATAAAAATAGCTCTCATTGATATATGAAACATGCATTTCTCTATATGCTACCATAAGAAAAAGTATTCCATAAAACTCTTTAACCTTTGATAACACATTCGAGTTTTCTGAAACTAATACTAAAGAAGAAATCACTCTGCAGTACGAAATTAATCCAAATTCCATTTTGCAAGAGCTGGAATTTAAACACATGCACACACACACCATAAAAACACAAACACAGCTCAGGCCACCTTAATATACTAGTGCTGGCTGAACAACAACATTATTCCCTTTGCCATGTATATTCAGTCTAAACCACAAAATACCTAGGAATATTCTGAAATATCTAAGACATTAAAATCCTAATTTTATATAGCTACTGTCAATCTTTTCCATTGCAGCATTTAAAAGAGGACATTATGATTGGTCTTGCAAGAAAGGCACCTTACAAGATAAGCTATTTCTTCAAATAAATAATAAAGTGATATGTAAATGTGACATCAAAATCTGTCACAAATAAACATCTGTCAATTTGTTAAACCTTGTTTAATTTTAATTGAATTGTGTTTAAATTTTCAATACAGAGAACAAAGACCTTTCTAACAGTAAAGTACAAGGCTTGGTTAAAAAAAAAAAATCCTTTCAATGGGCGACCGCGTCTTACCTTCGAATCGTCATTGCTCACTCCCAGCTGTAACACGGCTTGAGGAGATTTCAGTTTTGCCTGAGCAGAATGAGCCATCTGAAGGTTAAGCTGCCATCCGACCGTCTCTAGCTATAAAAGACAAGTGCAGATTTGAATCAGATAATACAGAAGGAGGAAAACAGACAACTCTAAGCAAATCTCCACTCAGCAGGAATGAGCATGCATAGCCTGGACTTCGCGGTAAGTCAGCTCCAGAGCTCCTCTAACCTGCATACTCGGCAAATTCTTCCTTTAGGCTCATTATATTAGCTTCATGCCATGCCTATCAAATTCAACAGTAAAACTGGTCTTTAAATACAATCTGTTCTAAAAATAAAAGTTCTAAGATTAAGCAATAAAGTACACTAAGCGAGTCAATGGTTTTTAAATAGTACATTACTATTTTAAAATAGTATATTTTAAAGCCAATGATTTTTAAGTAGTTATAAATTTTAAATAGTAAATAGTATATATTGGTCATAATCACTTCCATGACCTTCCATTATCTTTCAAAACTCCTTGCATTAGGTAGAACACAGATCGGGGGTTTTTGTTGTTTTTGTTTTTTTTTTAATTTAGAGGGAAATTGAAGTACCCAGATGGTAAGAGGTTCACACATTTAGACACAGTTAGTGAGACTGGAAAAGAGCCAGGCAAAGGAATTGCTATCTTCTAGGGAGCAGGTGCTGTCCAACAGACCGTCGTGCTTTCTAGAGTACTCTAACTTACTATGGCTCCCAGTTACGACAGAGCTAATTAGAACATTTCCTTTGAATTTATTAATTAACAGAACAGCAAATTTTAGTCACCTAAGGCAAAAATAGTAAAGACAGACTAAAACAGCATAAATGTGCCTTTATTGGACTTGACAGATTACTGGTTTCACCAACCTCAGAACTAAGAGTATAAAATTTTAGATTTAATTTCTAGTAAACCTCATGTAACAATATTTAGGGAAGTATTGTGAAATGCGATTGTCACATGCCTCTGACATGACCCTAATAATCGATTTAGTAAAACTACCTTAGTTGCATTGGTAAGAATGGTAGCCTCACAACGGTTTTTACTTAACCAGAATACTAATTGGTAACTTGACAGCCTGTTCAACAGCTAGAATCACAGTAGTGCCTCAAAGCCAAATTGGAAAGAGAGCAATGGAAGTATTATCTATTCAAGAGAGGATGTGATGAGAAAATAAAGGAACAGTTCCATTCTCTCTGACACTGAACCTTTTAGAAATTATGGGTAAGATAGGGGAAGGTATTGCAGAAACATAACCCATAATACCACAAGTAAAAAATCAATTTAATAGTGCATGGTAAGTAAGGATTTTTAATGTATTGATCTTTAACACTGACTACAGTAATAAGCATAGTCTCTAATACCTGCCCACCACTCTTTTCAATATTCACATAAAACAGACCCTCCAATAAAACAGGAAAAAAAAAGACATAACCACTCTCATATGCACACGCATATATACATGCCGCCTTCTAGGAATTCATATGAACCTATAAGACACTGTTTTGGTCTCATTTAACTGCTTCTATCCCTGTCCTATAAGTACTTAAAATAAATGATGAAGATCAATACTGCTTTAAGTGAATTAAGCAAACCCTCTTTGTGGTCAGGCCTTTGCATAAATTAATGTATGCTTCATCACTGCATAGAGGTGGTGTGGGGGAATTAAGAAGAACTTAAAGCTTGTGCTTTGGTTCATGCTTAAGCTGTCACTCACTAGCTATGTAACCCTGGTTACATAAGTCACAAATATCTAAGCTCTCAGTTTCCTCATATGAAGTGGAAATAAATCTATCTGAACTATCTACTTTTTTGAGTAACTGGCAATATCAAATAAAAAACAGTATATTCAAAGTGTTCTGGAAAATGCAAAGCATTATAAATATAAGTCATTTTGATCACCTAATTTTTTCTATAGTATCTTTTAAACAGAATAGGCATTTTATATACAGATTGAATTGAAATAAAATGCATCAAAGAACACTCACAAGGAAAGGTAATTTTAATAAGAGTCATGACTGAAAAGAGTTTGTGGATTGGCTTTCTTTAATCCCAAAGCCTTCCCACTGAATTTTGTGATTTAAAAAATATTTTTCCCGAGATCACATGAAAGATTAACTTAAAAAGTAAATAACATTGCTAAGCTCAAATGTAGGTATACATGCATATGCATACCCACAAAATAATTTACAGAAAATAATCAGTATTCAGAAATCTTAAATGAAGAAAAAATATAGGAAGAACTAGAGTTATAAAAGAATACTTTACAGACACACAGAGCAATACGAAAAACAAACTCTTGTCAGTGAAACCAGGAGACATAACGAAACTACTTTAAATAGCTACTCTTATTATCCCCATTTTACAGATTAAAAATGTAAAGTCTAAAAAATTATTGAATTGGAGTAAAGAGTATATGGAGGCTCCTTATGCTATTATTGTAACTTTTCTCTAAGTATGAAACTACATCAAAATCAAAAGTTGCAAGAAATTGATTCCAGAAAGAATCAGAAATGGATCCTAAACCTAAGTGGTGAAGTCTGATTTGGAATGCAGAGTCACAAAGTATCTACCCACAATTGCTTTTTAGTTACAAAAGAAAAAAGTAATTATGCAAGGGGGAAAACAAACATCATCTTTACCAAGAGATCAAAATTAAGATCACCAAAAAGTGGCAAATAGGTATCACATGACTCTAGGTGTGATATCCTACAAAGACTACAATATTACATACATAGCTTCCTTCCCTAGAAATAACATAACCTAAATTTGATCATAGAGAAACAACAAAAAAATAAAAATTGAGAAACATCATAAAAAATAAATGGCATGTATATATCAAAAATGTCAATGTCCGAAAAGACAAAGAAAAGCTTAGAAAAGAAGTACAGCTGACCCTTGAACCATGCAGAGAGGTTAGGGGCACTGCTCCCTGCAGAGTCAAAAATCTGCAAATAACTTTTGACTCCCCCAAAACTTAACTACTAATAGTCTACTCTTGACCAGAAGCCTTATTGATAACATAAACAGTCAACACATTTCATATGCCATATGTATTATATATTGTATTCTTACAAAAAGGAAAGCTAGAGAAAGAAAATGTTACTAAGAATATCATCATAAAGGAGAAAAATATGTTTACAGGGTTTACTGAAAAAAGAACCTATTGACAACGTTAAGTATGGACTTACTGTACATAGACATCAACCTTAATGTACCAAGCATCCAATTGGAGAGAGAGCATAGGGTGCTTTCAGCAGACTAATGATTCCCATCTCTATGTAAATTTCACTAAGTTTATGAAACCTACACTTATCAGTAGAATCCCACTTTCAGCCTAGTTTTCTATTCATTTGAAATAACAATGGCAAAATTATACAGACTGGCCTGTGCCAATGGAAAAGTAAAAATGAGTTACCATTAATTGATATGGAAAAACTCCAAGGACAGTTTCAAGATGGATGATCCAAAGAGCATTTTGTTTTTTTAATGTTAAGTTTGAGATGCCTATTAGATATCCAATTAAATTATCAAGTAGGCAGACCCTGGCTAGACAAAAAATAGTATTGAAACCCTGATGCCTAGATGTGATTGCTAGGGAAGAAGAAAGAAAGGAAAGATGGGTGGAAGGGAGGGAGATAGGGAGGGAGGAAGAAAGGGAGGAAGAAGGAAAGGAAGGAAATTTTTTTCCACTGCTCAAAACTGTTTTTGAACTTGTCAATTTTGGTGCCTTTTAGTGCTTCTGTTTTTTGTTTCACCCCTTCCACATCGGCAAAATGTTTCCGAGGACTTTTTTCATCCGGGGAAACAGAAAAAGTCACTCAGGGTAAGATTGGGTGAATAGGGAGGGTGGCGCATGCGGGTCAGGCTGTTTTTCGTCAAAAACTTCTAAACACTCAACATGGTGTGGGTAGGTATGCTGGTAAATTACCCACCAATGGGCAAAAGTGTTGAAAGGTAATGGCTGGCCAGAGCGCCCCTGGCCCGAAGGAATGTGTGCTATCTCCTTTTATGAGTTGCTTCTT
Organism: Mormoops blainvillei; assembly: GCA_004026545.1. NCBI lineage: Eukaryota > Metazoa > Chordata > Mammalia > Chiroptera > Mormoopidae > Mormoops > Mormoops blainvillei. The sequence goes on along the minus strand of PVJD01002995.1, from coordinate 64,263 downwards.
GTCCTGTGACTGCTTCTTGACCTTTTCTTTCTGCTGGTACACACTGAGGTGATGCAGTTTAGTCAAACATAGGACCTGTGCCTCCTTTGTCTGGGACCCCTTATTACTAATAGCCTCAGACTGCAGGAGGTGCAGTCTCTCTCACAATGACCTCCTGCCCTTGGTGCACTCCCCTGTAAAGTGGGTAATAAATGGCAAGACCACATTGGCTAGTCCTCTGGGTGGCTTTTTCAGAATATCATGAGCACTTAAGCAGCTCCCCATTTAGGGGCTCCTGCACTACAAGAAGATATCAATAAATGGAGAGATATACCATGTTCATGAAATTAAAGTTTCAATACTGTTAAGATGTCAATTCTTCCAAAAGTGATTTACAGATATAGGACAATCCAATTAAATTCCCAGCAGGTACTTTCTATAGAAACAGACAAGTTGATTCTAAAATTTAAATGGAAATGCAAATAACCTAAAAAAGCCAAAGCAATTTTTTTAAAGTTGGAGAAGCAACACTGCCTAACTCTAAGATTTACTATAAAGCTGGAGCAATAGAGACAGTGTGGCATTGGCAAAAGGATAGATATATAGACTCATCAATTGACTCCTGACAAAGATGCCAAGGTAAATGATGCTGGAACTACCAGATATCTATATAAAAACAAAATGAACAACCCCTACCTAACACCAAACACAAAATGAACTCAAAATGTATCACAGACCTAAATGTAAGTGCCAAAACCATCAAACTTCTAGAAGAAAACACAAAAGAAAATCTTTGTGATCTTGGGATAAGTGAAGATTTTAGATAGAACATTAAAATCATGAACCATAAAAAAATTATAAACTGGACTTTATCAAAATTAAAAGTTCTATTCTTCAAGAGTCATCATTAAGAAAAAGGAAAGGAAATTTCTGGTTAAAATGGAGGTGTAGGTAAACACACTTTGTCTCCTCACACAACTGCAGAAAAAATTACATCTAGTCTACAAAACAAATATCACCTGAACCACCCGAAAATTGAGCTGTATGGAAGCCTGACAACCAAGGATTTTAAAGAAGCCACATCCATCCAGATGAGCAGGAGGGGCGGAGACACAGAGTGGTGAAGAAGCGCGGAGCCATGGCAGTAGTGTGGAGACAGTGGAACGGGTGATCCCATGTTCACGTGCAGTGGACAGAAACTGGGAGGGATACCTCGGGAGCAGGAAGCCCAGGCCCAAACCAGAGCACCCTGCAGCCCAGGGATCCAGCACCATGAAGATAAATCCCTGTAACTTCTGGCTGTAAAAACCAGTGGGGGTTGGGGCCATGTAAGAAATTGCCAGATTATCAAGAGACTCATCTTAAAGGGCCTACATGGACTTAGGACTTAAAAAGATCCACCGCCTCTGGGATTCAGCATCAGGGTAAAGGCAGGGAGGGCACAAGGGGCATACAGGAAGGAAGTGAGGAGACTGGAAACAGGGCGAGTGCTGGAAGACAGCTTCCTCCCAGGCAAGCTTCCCTAAGCCAGGCAGCAACATTGTCCCCTCTTCTAGCCCTCCCCTGACACGGAGTCACAAAGCCATGAAACAGGTTGGCCTGCCCTGTCAACGATCTAAGGCTCTGCCCCACATAATTTATAGGTCTGCTTTTCTACAACAGGCCACGCGACCAAGACAGCGAGTCAAAGCAAGTCTACTAACACACAGAAACAAACACAGGAAGGCTGCCAAATTGAGAAGATAAAATATGACCCAAATGGAAGAACAGAACTATATTCCAGAAAAACAATTAAATGAAACGGAGATAACCAACATAAATCAGGATGCTCAAAGAACTCATTGAGTACAGCAACAGCACAAAAAAGACCCAGGCAGAAATGAAGGTTACTTTAAGTGAAATAAAAAATCTACAGACCAATATTCCTCATGAACATAGAAAAACATTTAACAAATTATTAGCAAATCAAATACAGCAACACATAAAAAGGATTATTCATTGTGACCAGGATTTAATCCAGGAATACAAAGTTGGCTGAAAATCTGAAAATCATTACCAGTACATTAATTCAGAAAAAAAAAGGGCAAAATCTGTATGATCATCTTAACCTCCATTAAGAGTGACTAAAGGTAACTAAAGAGTTCTGTGTCCATTTTGTGGCTTTATATTTTTCCCAAAGTGTTCATTTTGTTCACTGTTCATTACTCAACAAATATTGACTACTTACTGCATGTAAGGCATTCTGCTAGGCACTAATACAGAAACACAAAAAACAGTTATGTAATTCAGTAAAATTACAGTAAGTCTCATATACAGCTATGTAGTTAAAAGAATAACTAACTCCATCCAAGGCCTCAAGGGGTAAAAAAAGATTTTCATTCCTATCCTTAAGTTATAGAGGCATATTTCAAACTGCAAATTAAAATTAAATCACACTGTGGTAGCAAACACGTATGAAAATAACTTTACAGGAATGCTGTCTATATAATTCTTTTGCCTAACTCTACCTCTCTACAAAATGTTATCACCCTAAAAGCTTTCAGGTATAATCATCTATGCCATATATTACTGAAAAATATCTTTGAGGTAACATAACCTATACCTTTTGGGGAGCAAGAGTCCTCTGCCTGAATTTTTCGACTGTTTCTTGACCCATGGAAGACCAAGCATTTACAAATGCTTCTGCTTTGTCTTGTCTAAGATGAATGTTCTCTAACTGTTGCTGCAAAGCTGCTGGTTTCACGTTGTAATATACTGCCTAGTAAAAAGAAAAAAAATTACATATATCTCTAATATTCACAGAGACCTTGATCTGTAATCAAACACAAAATTAATATTAAATCATTTAAATCAAAAGAATATTTTATATTGCTATTGCATAAAATTTTTATTATTTTACAAATAATATACCATTCCAAGGACTGAAAGATTTAGGATTAAGTGGTCTGAATTATTCGAATTAAACTTTTTCAGTTTTACCTGAGTAGTAAGCAATCCTAAATCCACCTAACTGAAAAACTTCTTTGCTTTAGCCATGTACCTGTTACGGTAATTAAAATTTTATTTCCTGAGTGCTCCACCCACCCACATCGCTGGTCCAAACAGCTTGGGCAGCCGGAAAGCCAGGCAGCCCAGGTTTGGGAAGGAGGAAGGTCAGCTGCGCGGAGGGTACAGCAGAGGAGGAGCCCAAGGGCAGATCAGCAAAATCATCAGCTAAATTTGCTCCTCCAAAAGTAGAGACAAAGCCAAAAAAGGAAGCAGGGAAGAATAAATATGCAGACAAAAAAATGCAAACTAAAGGGAAAAGGGAGTAAAGGGAAAAGAGGCCAAAGTGGCTAACCTTGAACCTAAGTAAGATCTACCTCGAGAAAACAGAGTCTAAAAATAAGGAGAGTCCAGACTCAGATGAAGCGGAAGAGAAAGAAGCCAAGTCTGATTAATATCATATACTATGCCTTATCAGTGCTACCTCTCTCCCTTCTTGTACAATCCAGAGGAATATTTTAATCAACTATTTTGTAAATGCAAGTTTTTCAGTAGCTCTAGGGACATTTTTAAGGAGGGAATTCCACCTCGTCCCATTTTTTTTTAAGGAGGTGAAATTATTTGATATTTTTTATTTTTTGGTACAACCAGAAAATAGTGGGATATTAAATATGAGGATCTTTGATTGTCTTGGGTGCCAGTTTAACATTCCATAGATGGGATTCGTTTTTATATCCTATAATTCAGTACAAAGCATACTAAATGGCAATTTGGAATCAGTTGTGCTTTTAATATGTTGTGAACATTTTAAATTACTTCTATTCTCATGTTTTTGGTAGAACTGTTTCCTCAAGAAACCCACTCCTTGATTTTTAGCTCCCCCGTCAGAATCCTGCGAACTCTATAATCTATAACATCTTTGGTGTGGTAGTCCAGTATTCCTAGTAACTTTGTTAATGGGCTATGAAAGACTGAAAATTTGATTATGTAATATATATATATATATATAACAGTAAATTGTGAATTAGTGGGACTTTGATGTATCAACGTTTGAAGATACTGGCATCTGACAACTCTATTAAGGAAAACTAGCCTCCAAATTTTAAGCTGGGAAGTTATTGGAATAACTGTTTAGAAAGGAATCGCAACTACATGACTTTGGGTTTTTGGTATGTATGTTAAGAACCGTGTACGAATTGGAAAGGGGGAGGGTCATCAAGGAACATGCATAAAGGACCCATCAACAAAGCCAAATGGGGGAAGGATTGAGGGTGGGAGGTGGGGGTAGGAGGGGTTGGGGAAAGTGGTGGTGGGAAAATGCTGACAAAACAAAACAAAACAAAAATAGAAGGGGGATGGGGATTACGAATAGTATAGGAAATTGAGAAGCCAAAGAACTGATACGTACAACCCATAGACATGAACTAAGGGGGGTGAGGATGATGGGATGGGGTGCAGGGTGGAGGGGATAAAGGGGAGGAAAAAATGGGACAACTGTAATAGTATAATAAATAAAATATACCAAAAATAAAAAAAAATTTTAAATTTTGAAAAAGAACTGTGTACAAATTGGAATGTCTGTTTACTTATCCTCAAAACAACCAATGAACTCTCAATTATGAAAGAAAAAATGTTTTCACTTCCTTATTTCACTTAATTATTTCAAAGAAGTGTACAATGGTTTTGTTTCCCAACTAACACAATTTTCCAAGAACTTTCTCAAAATTACCTTCAATTTATCAGCTTCCTAGATAATATATAAATAAAATACTGTAAAAATGTTAACAGTGATATCTGTTCTAGTACTTACATTATTCTGCAACAACTTTCTCATAAAGCCCATGTTGCTGTCTTATTTGACAACCCTTTTCTTCTACTGCAAACCCACCAAGGACAGTCATCTCTGTGATCTGTAATCTGTATAAGTTTGAATGTAGCAGATGCTTGGCAGCTTGTCCTTTTAACAGTACCTGTCAGTAGAATGCTCTTGAAGCTACGGTGCTATTTAAAATTTAGTTTCACACTAAACTAAACCTGTTGATTGATTATTCTATTTAATCAATCAACAGGAATTTATTGAGAATCCATTTTATGCCCAGCAATGTGCTAGGTTTACATAAGATGTGTGCGTGGGTGCCCCTCACAAATTCAAAACAAAGTAAAGAACTGACACCCATGAAATAATGAAAGACAAACAAAGTATTCTACTATGAGGAGCCAAAGATAAAAGGAATCCAAATAAGGGGAAGACTGCAAGTATAACAGGTCAAGGCTACAGGGGAAGGAATGTGACTTAAAGGGAACTTATAAAATAAACTAAATTTAGATGAAAAGAAGAGGTACAGAAGGGCAGCTCAGTATGAAGAAACAGTATGAGAGAGTCCTTTCACAACTACTTCTTTTGTAAACGTTTCATTTATCATCTTAGTCAAACCCCCCCAAATCATTTATTAAAATTTTTAAATATAGGATATTCATTTTTCCAAGTTATTATACCAAGTAACAATGAATTTAAATCTTTTATAAATGTCTCAAGTAAATAAAGTCTTGATTCGTATTGTCAAAACACTTCATTCGCACTACTCAACATTAAGGCAGTTTTGTAGAATGCAATGCTGTGGAGGGGGGAGTCGCGCATTCAAAAATTTTTTTTACAACATTGAAATTCTTGATTAAGATACATTCACGGGTTCCATCTGAGCACTTTGAAAAAAATGTTATAAATATCATAGCAATACAAACATGTACTAAATAACAATGAGTAGAAAGTATGGGGCAATAAAAATACCTGTTCTAAAATGAATGATATTGTTTCAAGAACTAGGTGAAGATCTTGTTTCTCTAGAGAAAATGCAGCTTGAAGTTTTTCTTCCTCTTCTTCACTGAAACTATTCTCAGCCTGCAATACAGAAAGCAGTCTATTAGCACACATTCAGGTATTCAAAACTCAGATACTCAAAAGAAGATTCATTTAGTCATATATGGAATGAGAATCTGAAAAAAAAAGTAAATCCTAGGTAAAAGAAACTCATGCGTTTATAAGTTTCAATATCTCAAAATCATAGCACAGTTCAATATCTGGAGCTTGCCAAATAAAGTTCATTTTTTTAAAACTTATTTTAAAATATATGGAGGTGAAAAATAACAGTAAATACCATAACTAATGGGCATTTAGAAAAAAAGCTAGAAGGTAAAACCTCAAAATGTTAACAATAATTAATAGTAATTGCCAAAAAAATAATTAATAGCAATTTCCACCTTTACTCATTCAAAATCTTTACTGAGTGCCTATTATGTGCTATATACACAATCTGTGTCCTCGGGTACACCAAGCTCTAGTTAAAAAGACACATAAAAACAGAGATAAGCTACTCTTTTTTTTGTTTGTCCATACAGGTGAGACCAATTTTTTTTTTTTTGTGAAAGACTGTTCTGCATATGTAAGACCTTTAAGGTCTGAGAGCACTGAACGTCAGCACCACTCTCCGCACACTGAGACAACCTGAGAAATCCTCAGGCATCGCCACATGATGGGGTTTACACATGTGATTGTCCTTTATGTTGATGAGACTTTTCTATCTATCATAATGGGGAAATACAGTGGTACTCACAAATGAATCTGTCAAATAAATGAACTTTTATTTTTAAAATTTGGAAGAAATGTTTCTAAAATGTATGGCATCCATTCTAGAATTCTGTAAACAAAGTATATCAGACTAAACTAATTCTTGTGCTGACTCAGGTCATAATTACAAGCATCAAAGTTCTCTGCTGAAGTATCCTAAAGAACTCCTAGGATACTTTTACAATTTTCCACTTCAGTAAAAACACCCCTCAGATTTCTGTGCTTTTATATTTCTCCTGTCTGACTTTGATAATTCTATTTCATTCCGTGATCAATAGTCAATTCTTGAAACTGCCTTACATGCTTCATCATAGCAGTACCTTCATCTTCCCATTCACCGTTTCCAGTCCTCCACGCCAGGAATCCAGGTACTTGACCTCTCAGAACTAGTCATACAGCATAGTCACATTAACAGGCTTTGTGTGAGGGCCTAAAAGTAGTTTGTTTTCTTTTTTTAATTGCATGAGTTGTGACAGTTATTTTTGAAACTCAGAAGCCATAAATGTTTATCTCTAAGTTCCCAGATATGACAGTTGGTCTGACTTCCCTCAGTATTTCCAGTGTGGACTCTATGAGCATGATGGTTGGGACAACCTCCGTGCAGGACTGTCCTGCACATCTCCCTGGCCAGGAAGATGGTCAGTTCAAAGAGGACTCCCGGACCCATGCTTAGGCATGCCCCTATCCTACATTTAAGCTGTCTTAAGTTTCCCTATGCTTATTCCTACTAGGGTTCCAAGGAACCAGTCTAGACAAAAACAATTATCTCTGCCCATAACCAGATTAAGCTTGGTAAAATCATTGTGCCAAGCTGGTATCATTTAGTATAGCAACCAAATCCCTAAACCTCTTCATCAGCCTACCTGTATCAGGTTTCGGCAAAGGCCAACTTGACAGGCCAAGAGTAAATAAAAGAAAGCTGGCAGACACCGAAAGTCTCTACATACTTTAGCTGATAAGAGCTCTTATTACAATAGGAGCCCTTTGGGAAGAACATTCCCTGAAACTGTCCAGGGCTGCGGGGGAACCCTGCACCTTTCCAGGCTCTCTCTCTTGCAAGGCAAATAATCACATATATGCGTTTCTGTCCTCAGTTGCTTCAGCTCTCAATAACCACACCTCCTCATCTTCACTCCCCTACGTGGGGTGGCACAGCATTGAAGCATCTCTGGAATGCGTCAGCCACTCAGTTACTCCAAGATAAAAATTAATTTATTGTCAACTTCAGAGGTGACTGACAGGGTCAAAGGCAAATTACACATCATGGTTTTCCCTGCAAATGTTCCATCCTCCCTCAGTAGAAGAACGAATGATGTATGTAAGAACTGTTTGACCCACATTGTTTTATATGTATGCTTAAGAAGGCAGCCACTAACAGCTCAAGGAATTAAAGCAGAACATCTGTATAAACTGCCTTTATCATTTACTTTCAGAGTGAGCTATATACTATTTCATACTCTTTTCTGAGGTTTACAGTAATGGATTAAAGAGACAGATTCTGGAACAGACTGCCTTCCTAGTTAACTATGTGACGTTGGGAAAATTATTTAACTGGTCTCAATCTCAGTTTCTTTACCAATGAAATAAAGATGACAATAGTATCTACTTCCTAAAGTTGCTGTAAGGATTAATTCCGTTATAAGTTAAAAAGCCAGTAGAATGGTAGCAGTCAAAGAGGGAGAAATGTACCTGTAAACAGCAAACTCCTTACAGACTGGAATTTAAAGGACTTACATTTGTTTTGTGTTTCCCATGGCAAGGAAAAGTATCAATGTATTAGGTACAGGAAAGATAAAGATGAGTAAGACATGACACTCAAGGTGTTCAAGATCAGAGAAAGACCCTGTAATCATGAAACAAATACTTAGTACTAAAGTGAGGTGATGATGCACCAAGTGTTTTAGAAGCGTAGAAGAAAGAACTGCAGAGAGTAGGACTGTAAAATCCTTGAAAGATGAAAACTAGTTTATTCGCTAAAGAAGGGAAGACAGGCATTGTAGGTAAAGGGAAGAGTATGTACATACACATACACACACCCACACAGAGCCGAAAAAGTCCATGGCACGTTCTAGTAAAAGAGCACAGTCCAGTGTGACTGCACTTGCAAAGAGGGGAGAATATAGGTTGTAGCCATATTATAATGTTATTATAATATAATGTTAAGGATTTTGAAAATTTTCCCATGGGGCAATGGAAAACCACTTATGGCTTTGATATGATCAATTCTTTTTTAGGAAAAAAATATTTGGATAAATATTTTTTATCCAAATGATAAATGAAATACCATTATGAAGAAGCAAGAGGAAGGGAGAGACTAAAGGCTTCAAGATACCAGTTTGAAGGTAATTATTGTGTCCAAAGAAGAGAAAATAAGAATCTGAACTAGGACAATAAAGAGAACTTGGATTTGAGAGACACTTCAGAGGGAGAAAGGGCTTTGGGGCTGACTCCTGGCCAGGAAAAAAAGAGGAAAGAGTCCAAGTTCTTGTTTAATGGTGCTTCCTGGCACCAGGCAGAACAGTTAGCGGGTGCTCCGTAAACATGGGATGGATGAAATTAAACTTGTATAGCCTGATAAAAAAGTTAACTTAGACTGGTGAGCAAGCAGTGAATTACTAACCCTTGAAATAAAAGTGAAAGATTAAATACTGATTGATAGCCATACCACTGAATTACTTTTAAGAGGAATAATGAAGTCATAAAATCAGATTTCCCCAAAGCATATTCCGCATAATTTTAGTCCTAAAATATATATCATGATAAAAGTTCCAAGGTCAAACACATCTGGAAAATTCTGCACACTATATTCACCCTTAAATATTTACCATAAACACTACCATATAATATGCTCTCAAAAGTTCCATAATAAAAAATTAACTTCAATGAAGACAGAGCTTCCCAAACTTTTGACCATGGGACATTATCAAACTTTCTAAAGACCTGGTGTTCTCAAAGACACACTGGGGAACACTATACTATGCAAAAAATTCTTTAAGTAGAAACACAGTTTCAGTGGAATCACAAGAAAGCATTATAAGTTATAGAAATGCAAAAGTACAAACCTTCAGGTGAAGTTTTTGAAGAATTCGGGTGAGCAATCGTGGAAATCTTCCTATATCTATTGCATTTATCAGCGACACTGCTTTTTTCATGCTATATAAATTAGCAAAACAAAGTTTTTAAGTGAGCTTTCCAAGTGGAACTGTCCTTGCTATAAGTACAGTTGTCTATAACTGCAGTTGTCTGTAAGTTTTCATTTCAACAACTCTGACTGGTATAAGGTAAGCCTGAGTGAAATATAGAAAAACAGATGATGACCAGCGAAGGAGGCAGGGTATTTCCTAAAAGATGCCCCCCAAAAGCACTATTGTTGAAAAGGTCTATTTGGCAAATTTTGTCTTTCTTTTGGGCAAGGTGAACTACTAGAGGAAGCTTGCGCTCCGCAGGGAGTAGCATTAATTTAGCAGTATGTGTTTAAGTATCCACTTAAGCCAAAATGCATTCCTGCAAGGAATGAGGGATAGTGGCTATTATACCAAAAATATAAAGAAAAGAATGCTGCCTGGCAGATAACAGAATTAAAAAAAAAAAAAACCCTACATACTAAAATCATTTGGGGTCGCTAAGCACCCAGCTGTTTTAAAACCTTGCTTCGATTGTAATAACTAACTTTAAGGTATGTGATAAGAACAATTCTATTGTACTATGTTATTATGGTTTACTGATGTGGTATGTTGCTACCAAGGACATTGGCATGAAGCAAGGACCTGGCTGTCTGAACTCAAGGAATCCAGGAAGAAGGAAAAACTTTAAAATGACAACTCTTTTCTTCAAGATTCCTGCTCAATCCAGGCACAAAGAAGTTTGGTTTTTTTTCAACTTCAAGTATTTGGATGAAATTAAATTATATATTGGGTTGGACAAAAAGTCCATTTAGATTTTTCTGTAAAATAAAAGGCACATTTTTCATTTTCACCAATAACTTTATTGAGTTGGACATTTTGAGCATGTCGGTTATCTCCTGCTATTGGCTTCTTGTGGGTAGAGGCCAGGGGTGCTGCAAAACACCTTCCAGTGGATAAGACAGCCCCACAGCAAGGAATTATTTGCTCGAAATGTCAACAGTACCAAGAAACTTTACAAACCACTTTGACATGTTCCATCAGTCACAGCACCTTCTCCATACACTGCACAAATCTCTTTTTGTGTTTGTTGCATTTTTACCTTTCGTGAAATAATAAAGCATAATATGCCAAAAATATTCTTCCACCTTCAATATTAAAGTGGTTGCACAAAAATTCACTAATTTTTGATAAACTTTAAAAAAAATGTACACTGATATGACGGCCGTCACAATACAATCTAACAAAATTGTTTCGAATGAAGTTAAAGACAACTAAGTCCTACTAGAGCCATCCTACTGAAAAGAACATAACAGACTTTTTGGCCAACCCAATACTTCAGCACTTTTTCCGCATCCTCACACCACCTCACTAGGATTTAATTACTTTTCATTATATGGAGTTAATTTTACTTAATTTTATTTTTTAAAAGTTCATATCGCCACCATGGACAGCCGACTTTACCTACCATAAACAGAAATTAACGAAAAATAAACAAAATAAAAACAGAAGCCATGTTACCAAATTATGACTACATAACGTTACCTGCCCCCAAAACTACTGGCCTGAGGTCTACTCTATCTTGACGGAAAAGGGATACTGACACGTGTTAGGTTTAAAGACCGCCCAGCACCAGTAGGTCTGAAAGAGAATTTAAAACGTAAACGGAAGAACTTCCCACGTTATTCAGCATCACTACAGGGAGACCTGGGTACTGCTGACACTACACTCAGCGAACAGTGACAGCGTCCACACGCGACAGTACTGCTCTCGGCTGCCAGGCGCACGGCGACCCCACGGGGTGAACCACCGGGAGGTGGAGGGGCCACAGTCCCGCGCACTCCTGCGGGACCCGGACTGCAACGTGCACAGCCCCTCGCCCACCCCCCGGACGCGGGCCCCGCGTCGGCCCCAAGGCGACAGACAGCAGGGGCACGTCGTGCCGACCCGGCCGCACCACCCAGGGGATGGCCACCGCAAGTACCCAGCCAGACGGCTACCTGGGGCTCTCCCGCAGGATCAGAGCCGCGGACGCCGCCATCCTCGAAGCTCCCCCGCCCGGCCGCTAGCTGTCAGCTGCTCCGAGCCCAGCCAATGGAGGCTGCGGCGGACGGAAACCCGGAAGGGCCAAGCCGCGCAGCTCCCTGCCGGGCCGTGGGCTCCCGCGGGCCCGCGCCGGTTCCTGCCCCGCGGTCCTGTGGGGTCGAGGGGGCGTCACCGTCTTCGGTCCTGCCTCTCTAGCCTGTTCGGAGTTCAGGCTGTACGCATATTAATTTATTTATGTTTATATATTTACTAAGTATATATACCTGGATATGGGTGTGTATGTGCTTATGTATTATGTATGTATAGGCGTGTGTATATATGCATATTATATACACACTGCAGGGCGCACGTGGAGCTTGCAGTATGTACCTTCATTTCTTAAACAGTATTCTTTGAGCGCCTACTTTGTGCCAGGCGCCGTGCTAGGCACTTGGGATACAAAAGGCCAAAATTTCTGCCCTCTGGGTTTGCCCGCAGCACAAATGGACAGTACTTCCTGCTCCCTCTTGGGGTCAGGCATTAAGTTAGGTACTGCATCGTGGGAGAGATGAAACACCACAAAGACTGCCATTGAGGATCTCACAGGAGAGTAAGTAGGGAGACAAAACAAGTTCACAAATACCTTGGTTTATCTCAGACAAAAACTTGTAATGCATTAAGGGAATTCCGAGGTAGGAACAGTGATAGGGCATCAGAGGCAGGATCAGGGCAGGTGACATGAAGAAGGCTTGAGTAACCTGTGGTGGCATGTGCACTTAATCTGGTGAAAAATTGAGAACCATTAAATGTTTTCAAGTAAAGAAATTTTTGTGATGAGAGTTGGGTTTTTTGTTTGTTTGTTTTAAGATTACTGTCAGCAGAATAATGATCAGATTGGAAAGAGGTAAACAAAAAAGCCAGATAGGAAACTTGCAATAATCTATGGAAAGCAATAAAATCCTGTGGTAGTAAAATGACATTGGAGAATAAAAAAATAGTGGATGGATTAGAGTTACATTTCAGCTGTAGAATCTTCAGGAGCTGACAAAAGATTGAATTTAATTTTCCTCCCTAATTATGTTTTACTTAAATTCTTATTTAAATTAGTTGGCATTCGTACAGCAGCCCAAAAACATCCTAACGGAAAGGAGAAGCCAGATTGCAAATTAAAAGTCAATAATACCCACATGGATAATTGAGTCAATTATACAAATACGTTTAGTTTCACGACGCTCCACACACTCTCCAGTTGCTGCAATATGTGAAAAAGGTGTGTGTGAATCTACATAAATTATAGGCTCTGATACAAACACATTACCTTACCTGCCACAACTTTAAAAGAGTCCCAATTCAATCACCTTTTGAATCATTTCCCATTTGTCTTGATTCATTGCCTGAAGTAAAGGCACTAACCAGCCAAAACCCTTTTGAATCTCTAGTGAAGTTTCCATCCTCTTCATTTGCTTTCAAAACCATACCTAGGGTTTTGAGCAAAAGTGCATCAAGCCAATCAGAGTCCTGGATCAATGTAACCTGGAACAAAGCATTTACCCTCACTGTTTCCCATTCCTGATCTGCAAAATGGGGGTGAGAACAATGTCTGCTCTTCTGCACTGTGGTGAGAATTAAGTAATGTGACGTATATGTACAAAACACTCTACCCTCCCAAAGCAAAGCACAGGCTTCTAAGGTTTTAGAAAAGAGAGTATCCAGTGGATACAGAGGCATTTCATTCTAACTTTTTCATTTCCACTGATGGGCGATTGTTTCTTATTGCGACTTGGTATAAAGGCTTGATGCAGTAAATAATTTTACCCCTTAAATGAGACCCTCACCCCAAATATTTCTGTGGTCTCTGGAATATAGGCATATGTATCCATGAAAAAGTCCTTATTCTTGTCTACCTGTTGTTACCTGCTAGAAAACAGGAAATGTACCTCCTGGAGATATTATTCCATAACCACATTTTATCCCTAACCCCCAAACTTGTCAACCCATCTTTACGAAGGGTCTAGAGCCTAGATCTGCTGCCCCTGATCAATTATGGCTATTAAACATGCTGAATGCCCCAAAGTTTCTTTCCTACTCTTGCCTTCATTTTAAATTTCCACCAAATCCAACCTTAAAAAAAAAAATTCTGTGTTAGCCTGGGTTCTCTAGAAAACAACCTGATCACATATTAGTGCTTCACGGGGCACTATAATTACAGGAAAGTATGAGTTAGGGCCAAAGGAAAGGAAGGAAAGAAGGAAAGCAAATACAAGGTCATGTGTTTTCCAGCTGGCTACAACTTTAAAACCTAGCTCATTTCTCAGTACTGTGGGATATTTCTAGAGAGACTGTGTTGAGTCACTGTGTCTCGGAACGGCCAGGAAGCAGGAGTGAAGGAAGGAAATTTGTCTGCAGACTTTTTCATATATCCTGTCTCTTGTTAGTCAAAATTTGTCCTGTGGCTCGTACCTCCCTGTGCTTCTGGGGTATGTCACCCGGTGACTCCAAACAAGCACTGGAACATCTTGAGCTTCCATGAGTCAAGTCTGGTAGAGTAGGAACCAAGCCCTAGAGCTGCAGGAGAAGAGGAGTCCATGGCCTAATCCCCAACCACACCCGCTGCCAGATGTCTCCTTTCCTATGCTCTACCAAGGGTGGCAGCAAGTGTCAGGGGCTTTAAGACTAGGGAAAAGTTCAGAGTTTTTTCTCAGGGGTCTCTTTATTGGGAAAATGAAGCAACCCACTGAAGCCTGGGATTCACTGAGGCTGAATACATCTGGGGAGTTACAAAACTTGGAGACAGTTTTACTTCCTGGGTCGAATCTCAACACGAGGGTTGCTTGGGTCCCGAGCGCTTCACCTCTTCGATGATGTAGCTTTTCAGTTCATATATGCTTAGCTGTTTTACCAGATGGTCTATCACAGCACTGGTTGGAGTGAGGTTGGTGACAGCCCTCCACTGTGTCTGGAAAGTTAACACTTCCTTGTGGGTGTGACCTTGGTCCTGTTTAGAGTGCCTCCCTTTCGGTGAGTTTCTTCTCAAGGGCTCCACACAGTCTCCAGCAATATAGGCTCAGTCTGTACCCACCCTCCCCACCCCAGGCATGATTTATATCTTCAACATTCCAAGAAGCAGACCAAGGTCTGAGCATTTTTTTCCCCAGAATTCTCCTCCAATCCTTAAGTAAATCCTGGGTACGCCAAGAAGCCCCATCCAAACCCATCCTTCCACATTCCTGCCACAAGTGAAAATGGTCTCTTTGGAGGGAGGGTTACACCTATTTACCCACCAGAACGACATCTAAACCATAGAAACTCTGTCCAACTGAAATGACCTTTTCAGTAAGCTCTTGATATATACTATCAAATTGGGGGATATAACATTCCATTATGTACCCCAGATATTTCTGTCAGTGGGGTAGATAGGTACCTAGCGTAGGTCCTTAACACTGAACAAGTCTGTAGCCCTACAATTCACCTTGAGCTCCTCAGGTGCATTTATCAAAGGTAGTTTAGAGTCACATACTGGCAGAGCGCTAGAACCACCTGCTATGCATGTCCTATCCCCAGGTGACTATCAAATACAAAATTAGTGTCAGTTGCTTTGTGACATTCACTTATGGAAGCCACTGGCCCAGCTGACCTCCTTGCCACTGTGCCAACATACCCCTTCTGCTCTCTGTACCTTCCCTCCGTCAGTGTTTAGCCTGTTTTTAGCTCTGTAGTCAGCACTCGCTTCATAGGTATGACAGACTCATTTGGGATATAAACAAAGAAAACCATTCTAAATGGTTAGTATGTAACCGTTTGTTCTACATTTTCTCTCCAGAGTCTCAGGAGAATAAAGTTTTAAAATTACATATTTTTATTTACAAATTGGTTATGTGAATATTCCTGTTTAATGTAAGATATATCAAGAATAAAGAATGCATGAATATAATCTAGCCTTTGAATATTTACATACCAGCCTGTGATGTGGAAAGGAAGCAGGAAGCTTAGGGGGGAAAAAAGAAAAAATAGTGTTAAAGTTTCAGACCACTCCTGCCCACAAAAAACATTATTTATGTTCACCCACCATTATCTAAATGGGGGGTGGGGAAGTGTATAGGAGGTAAATTTTTATTAAAATGTAGCAAAAATATACTTTGTGATCTATGAACAGATCCCTTTCTAATCAGTTCTCAAACTTAAAGTTGAAAACCGTCTCAAATTATCACCCCTCCATTTTAATTTACACCTAGTTCCCTCCATTCTACCCCCAAGAGGCCTGTGCCATTAACAGGACTGAAGTTGACACATATGATGTGAGAGATATTGAATGGTTTCTTCAGTAATTTTCACCAGTGAACACAGTTTGAAAAGAAGTGGATGGTGCTTTCCATAGACACGTATCATGTGAGGCACGATTACAGGTCCCCTTTTACCCAATGACTTACTTAAGGAAATAAAAATAGTAAACAACACAAATGGACAATAGAAAAGGATAAATCCATCAACAACAAACAAACCAGGAAAGAAACATAACTTAATAACACACCTGAAAAAAGTGTCTGCCGAGAAAAGAAACTTCATCTATCTGTATTAGCTAAGCTGGAGCCTAAGGTGATTTCCAACCTGTTTGAAACAGATATCTTTGCAGGGTGTCCACGGAGCCATGAGAACTCTATAGAGCCCTCAGCTTGGAGAGGAGCAGAGTAGGAGGTAAACGGTCAGCCTAGGGAAGCCTTGAGAAATCCCCGAGGAATATAAATCTGTGAGGGACAATGCAGGATGCTGTGCAGGTCAGAGGAGGCTCCAGGAGTCACTCTTCTGGTGCCTCTGGATGAGGAAAAAGAAGAGCAGTAGTCAGAAAAAACCAAAACTATATATAATATCCCACATGATGAATAAGGGTCTAGAAATCTGAAAAGGGAACATAAGAATGAAAGAGACTCTGAAGCAAAAAACTGGCAGAAAATGTTATATTGAGAAATAACGCTTCCCTGAACCTCCCCCACTCAAGGTCAAATTGACACTGGTTGAAACCCACAGGCCCTCAGATCTTTCCCCGTGCTCAGAGGAAATGAAAGAATGAAATAGAGAAGTGAACAACGAGGGCCGCCTCAGGAGGAATTGGAAGCTCTGGGTGCCACGATTAACGAAGGGCTCAGCTGAAGCGTGGAGTATCTACCAGCCCTCAGGGATGGGACATGACCCCAAGCAGTGGCGTGAACCCCAACGCAGGGCAGTTAACTAAATCTCAGAGT
Source organism: Mormoops blainvillei (assembly GCA_004026545.1). Lineage (NCBI taxonomy): Eukaryota > Metazoa > Chordata > Mammalia > Chiroptera > Mormoopidae > Mormoops > Mormoops blainvillei. Next base: position 47,290 of record PVJD01002995.1, on the reverse strand, counting down.
TGAGGAAGTGAAAATTAAATCCACCAGCAAATGCTACCCTCAGCCCCAGCTTCCCCTGAAACTTTTGTAGAAAAGTAGACAGAATGCCGTACTGAGCTATCAAGCTGGCATCCTGGATGGAAAAAGAGATCTCACATTAAAAGGCAACAGGAATAAGGAGACTCTGGCGCTACATCAGAGAAAACAGACTTCTGGGCAGAGCTGTCCATGCTAAACACAGCGGGATGAGAGGAAAGGGCATGACAACGATGCGATCATCCTACAGAAAAATACAGTCTGGCAGAAGCAAGTCTTGCCTGAGTGTGGTTGGTAGGGTACGTGAATGTCTCGCACGAGATGGACGGCAATTTGAACACTTCGCCTAAAATGGCATAGGGTGTGCTTGTGTGTGATATTGTTATGTTACAGAGCTACATGCTTATGATTTTGTAATGAAAGTTTTTGTAATAAAAATGGGTGTAATTTGTGCTGGACCCCGAATATGAGAGGTAAACAGCATGCAAAAAAAAAAAATGAAAAATTGAATCTGGAATAAATATAACCTAAAAAACAAAAGAAAATCTCATGTGAATGCACCTTATAATGGAACTTAATAAGAAAATAAATTCAGTGGAACAAGAGCTAAAAGACAATTTGATAAAACAACACAATTAGATGTAAAAGCCATTGCAAAACCAAGGAAAGAAACTGAGGACTAAAAGCACATCATTTCCTACCTAATGCATAAATTAGAAACAGATTACACAATCGCTAATTGAGTTATTGATGGAAAGGAAAGGCTATTCATAGTGAATGCAAAGGAAAGAGACAAACACAAAGTAGATACTGAGAACAAAGAAAAGCCAACCTAAAGATAACTCTGTTCCCAAGGCAAAAAACCCAACAAATAGACACAAAAATACATTCAAATAAGTAGTCTGACTCCATTTTTTTTTTCCAAATACAAGCAAAAGTTTATTTAGAAAGTCACAGAAGTAGAAGTGATCCCCGGAAGAAGTGAGCCAGCTGCCTGGGCTCAGAAAACAAGTTAAAACAGCACAAAAAGGGGACCTTGAAACTCGGGAAAATAAAGGCAAAGAAAACCTAACTCCAATTTTGACTGCTGACAGCTTTCAAGTCCCCATCACTCCCTCTCCCCTTCTGCTCCACATTTGGGCAAACTGATAAGGAAAACCAGGCACTCCCTCCCTTGGCACTGACAAGAGTTCCAACCACACAAGCCCCTGACTGCATGGGAGAATCCTCATCCTGGCGCCACACCCTGACATTATGAAATCCCAAGACAGTCACCCTTCCCAGCTCTCTCAACCTGCTGGGTCTCCTACTTGTCCCAGAAAGCCTCATTCTGTGAGTAATAAATCTTTTCATACCTTCTTGGTATGTGTGAGCCATCATAAGTCTCGACACCAAACCAAACTTGGGGTGGGAAGTCATCTCACCTCTGTGGGATGATCACAACAAATATTTACTAGGAGACAATTTCCATATAATGTTGGAAAAACTGAAAGTGCATGTAATTTTCTGGAAGACCCTGATATAGAATGATGATACTGGGGCAAATTCTGGGAAAATTATCCAATTCCAGGAGAGAGAACAATTTTTTCAGGCATTCAGGTGAAAAATGTAAATCACTTACAAAAAGAAAGGAAATCAACCAGTTTCAGACTACTCCAAAATTTCAAGAAAAATGCATTATATCCAGACAAGGCATCCTCAGACATGATTGTATTCATAATTTGCATGAGTTCTTTTTGGGGAAAGTGATAGTTAAAAACAAGCCAACTAAGAGATTAATGAAAATAAACAACTCAGGAATGGAGGTTCTATGGCATGTAGTGAAAATCAAATCCATATAGAATTAAAATTTAGTTAAATTAGAAATTCTGTTTATGAAATTAAATATATATTATACTTGATAATGTAAAATTAACATATGCTAAGAGAGCTAATTTTAAAATGGACAAAATAAGTGAAATAAAGTTTTGAGTACTAATTTCTTAATCTTTCCTGCTACCTTAAAATAAACACATCCCTTAAAAGATAAATTGCCTATAACTTCTTGATCCTTTAACAAAATTTTTGCACGGGCAACAATCTGTAGAACTGTAGTCTGAATATGGCTCACGGGCGCGGAATTATTTTGCCCAATTTATCTGACCTACTCAGTGATGCCATAGACAATGTGATCGGAGAAATCTTTATTTGAAAACAATACTAGCAATTTAATATCTACAGCTCGCTTCATGAATCATATTGTCCTGGACCCAAGGGGCTAGAATCTGTGACCCCTGCTCTTTAGAGGACTATTTTAGGAATGCACATATATTTGTTAAAGAAACTACTACCTGAAGTAAAGCAGTTTCTTCAGTTTACTTTCCTTCGCTAGTCCATTTTAACAAAATAAGTTCGGCATACATATCTAGGTCATATGTGTCACACACAGGTCAAGATACACATGTCCGTGTAGAGATTACTGGGACTTGGTGTGGCCGAGGCTCACGATGCTGTTTCTGGTTGATCAGATTTTCTGTATTTTTTACTTTCTACCTTATACTTCTCTGTATTGCTTGGGTTTCCAATAATGAGAATGTACCATTTTTACAGAACAGTGGAGCCATTACTCAAAATATAATATAAACAAAGTAAGCTAGTGATATGTTCAAGCTTTTTAATATTAGGTACTAAAAGAGCTTACTTATCAATAAAAATTCTTCGGGTGACCCAAATATTAACATCATTCTCATGATTCTTTGTAATAATATTAATTTATTAATCATTGCTAAAATTTATTTTTTGTTTAGGAAAGGCCCAAAATAAATTATCAATACTATTGCATTTGAAAAGAATGCACTCATTTATCTCTTCAATATGACTATCTTTTATTTAGACAGGATTTTAAAAGGCTTCCTCATTACTCTTTGCTTAGATTAGTAATTTGACAAGATAGGCACAGTTACTTTCCTTTGGCCTGAGTCAGCATAGAATTATTAAAGACAAAGTGGTGCTTCTCACAAGTCAGATAGCCACAGAGGTCATAATCTGCCTCATTAGAGCCATGGGGAGCCATGCAGATTTTTTGACCCTTCACCCTGTTTCCTCGCTGTTCCGACAATGTGCCAGCCCAGTCCCAGTTCTGCAGCTGGAGCCGAGTAATTTCTCCTTTGTGATACACTCTCAGACAGAAAAAAGGACATAGGAAAAAAACTAATATAGCTGAATAATGTACCGATTTTAGATAATAATAATGTATCATTATTGGTTCATTAATTGTAACAAATATGCCATGTTAATGTAACATGTTAATACTAGGGGAAGCGAGTTTATGGGAATTCTTTGTACTCTTTGCAATTTTTCTGTTTTCTAAAGCTGCTCGAAAAGTAAAGTTTATTTTAAAAACTCCATGGAACTTTTTGAATTATAAAGGAAATACTGCTGTCAAAATTACCCATATAAAACTTAGAAACACCATCGTCTCCATGCTTTCTCATAGCAGCACAAATAGATCACCGGGACTGTAGATGTGGATACTGTCCCGTCTCATCCATGTCCCCACTTCAGGAAGGAGGGAACTACTGCCCCAGCTGCTGGGCAGGTTGCTGGCTCTAAGCTGTCAGTCTTCCTTAGGAATTGCTTCATCTGAAAAGCACCACCTAGTCCAAGGTCATATCCCCCTCTCAGGGCCGCCTGTCTCCAGTGATTGGTAATGTTAACTACAGCTCTCTGAAGCGGGAGTGGGGGTGATGGTGGGGGTGGCAAGGTGGGCCTTAATCTGTAGCATTTGCCAATTTCTAGTATAAATGCTCCTACCTCAGCCCATTTCGAGCTACTAATGTTTAATCAATGAATGCACATTTGAGAAGAGATGCATACAATTGCTTTTCCCGAACTGGCGGGAGCCAGCTCCAGCACACCACCCGGCCTCCCGGCCTTCCTGCAGCCAATCTGGGACAACTTCGAAAAGCCGTTCCAACTCCAGGGCTTCCTGTGAGGCCAGCAGTGTGCATTGCCTGACTGCCTTGCAGCCCACCCTCTCCCTCGACCTAATTCAGCTTCCTTCCCACCCCTTTCCAGGGGTGGGACTCAAGAGCACCTCTTAGCTAACTTTCTGCACGCTAAGGTCAGCTCAGGTTCTGCTTCCTATGGAAGCTAACTCGCAACAGGGATTTCTTCTTGGACAAACTGCTCAAGACGGTTTTTATTCAATGATAATAAAAGGCACTTGATGACAAGGATGATGGTGATGACGATGGTAGCACTGGTAGTGATGGGGTAACACAGGAATGGAAAAGTTTTTGCCTGATAGTCTCTTGAATTTTATTTGAACAAGGGTTCAGGATATTTGTCAAATGGGAAACAAAAATAAAAATGATAACTAAATATTAAAATAAAAAATGTATGTTACTACCGAGGAAAGCCAGCAGAATTTTCATAACCATGCCGTCTTCACTCATGCCCCCCTCAGCATGGACTCTGTGATGTCTCCACCTTCACTTATGTGTATTTACTGAGTATCTACTTGGTGCCAAGCTCTGTGCTAGGGATCTGGGATTTTAATAGCATAGGACTTTCCTATAAGGAACTTATAAACTAATGTGAGGCCAAGGAAAAAAGAAAAAGACAATACAGAGTTTAAAAAAAAAAGTGCCGTGATGGATGTGAGCACGAGAAGGGCTCTGAACACACAGTGATAGCACCATTTATCAGGCCGTGCTTACTGTGTGCCCAGCATTGTTTTAAATGCCTTACAAGCAATTATTTCATTAAATCTCACAACAATCCTGAGAGCAGTTCCACTTCAGTAGATAAGGAAACTCACATGAGAGTGTGAGTAGCTTTCCCACGGTCACTCAGGGAGTGAGTAATGGGTAAAGCCAGGATTTGAACACCATGTGCTAACGCAAGGCCCAGTGCTCTTAACCACTGTGTGCTGAGAGACTGGATATAACAAGGAATGTGCAAGTAGGCTGAAGATAGAAACTTCAGAACAAAATGAAAACAAAAGAGGCCAGGAAGGAATAGCCAGAGAGGAAGGAGGGGAATCAAGGGTTCAGACAGTTTCAAAAAGCAGAGTGTGGCCTGAAGAATCAAATGTGGAGAGGAGGTCAACCAAAATAGAGAGAGAAAGGTCCCTGGGCTTTAATCACAGTGAGGCCCTTGGGGATCTTGGTGAGGGAAGTTAGGAAATGAATAAATAAGTGACAGAGAAACAAACACAGTGAGTGTGGAGTATTATTTCTGGAAGCCTGGCTGTTCAGATAAGGGTGAGCATTAGATATCAGGTCAAAGAGGGACTTTGTCTACAGTTGGTTTTGCTTTGGTTTTTCTAAGAAGGGAAAGACTTGAGCACAGATAGTGAGTGCATGGGTGTTGAGTTGACCTACCTAGCTTCTCTTCCCCCTGTTTTTGAGACTGTCTTTGATTTGTATTTGGGGTAATCTCTCCCACAATGCTGTTTAGGTGGGACACTAACTGGGGGTGAGGCATAGGGGTGGTTCCCTCACCTACCCTAGGACCACCTGACACTCTCCCCAGGGACTTCAAACTTGAATGATTGACACCAGGAAAAAAAAAAAAAAGGTTGGAATTAATTTACCCAACTCTGGTTATAAAACTTGTGTGTGGTTGTTCAGGCCTGACACTAGGCAGTTACATAAGCTTTACCTAGAAGGCCTTACAGGGAAAAGCTGTCCTCCCCACACCAGCGTGGGGCACAGGCAATGCATTGCAGTCTGGGGACAGCACAGTCAAGGACTCAGGCCAACCTTGGGCTCCTGCGCTTAGCATATTTGCATTCTTAGCCCCAGTGGCTTCATTCCTTGGTCTCCGAACTGAGGCCTTGAGCAGACATCTTCCTCAGGCATCCCAGCTGAGGCCACCTTATCGGAAAGACAAGAAATCTTGAAGACACCTTTCTCCACTCAGACTCAGTAACGACTACTTTCCCATTTCTAGCCCTCGCCCCTCCTGGCTCTCCCATCCCAGGGTCCATAAAACTGCAGGAGCCTTTAGCTCAGGGCTCCTAGACAGCGAGATGGCCCCCTTGTTTGTGCTGATCCACTTACCCTCAGCCAGTGCTGGTTCCACTGAGGAAGATAGAACAGGAGGGTTTGGCACTTTGTCTGGTTTTAGCCTTTGGCTTATACCATTGCAGTAAGTGATTAAAGGCCTCTCTCCTTTAGGTTCTTTGCTTTAATTGGCTATTTTGTCACCTGACAGCTCAGCTCTCAATCTCTCCCAGCTCAGCAGAGCACCCGAGAATTGGACCTGGAAAACCCAGTCCATGATGCAATGCTACCCAGCTCCACAGAGCTGCTCCGGCACCTGTTCTGCCCGAGGCGGATTCAACGTTTCCTTACATGTGGTGGGCCTTTTTTTTTCTTTTTTGGCTTAAATTATCCAGAGCTGTTTGCAGATAAAAAACCTTAAGTGACCTAAGCATGTCTATATCCTGATCCTGAAGAACCAACAGAGAGTGATAGTGCAAATATATAGAAAAGGAAGAGGTAGAAATAGCTGAGATTAACAGTGGAGCTCCTGAAGAATCAGAAGTGGGACCCAGAGGTCATTCCAATTGACTGGTCTTTGACAGGAGGGAAATTTCTTTCTCTGAACCTAGAGGAATAAAGGCAAGAAGAGGCGTGGATAAAGACGTGTATGAGGATTTGGGGCAGGGGAGATAATAAGGATGTGAAAATTACCTGTGTTGGATGAATTCTAACATTTCTAAGAAGAAAGAAGCCTTGCTGAGATTATAAAGAGGTGATGCGTTAAAGAGGCTTAAAGATTTGAGGAGCTGCTGTGGAGGATGGCTGAGGAGCTGACTGACCTGAGGGAGGCATGGCCATGGAAACGGATAAGAGTGTCAGTCTGTGTAACTGGGTACCCTCACCACAGAGAACTGCAGAAAGAGGCGGTGAGAGTGATGCATTTTATCTGAAGTATTTTCTAAACTGTATTTTTTGGGCTACATGTATTCTTTGTTTTCAGTTATAATTTTGGAGCAAAAAAGGTACCAAATCTATTTCAATAGTGATGTCTTGCTTTTTGTTCCTCTGTGTGAAACTCTGTAAGTACATAAGAATGGCCAGCAGAGGGAGCCAAAACCATGCATGGACATTTCTGCATAGCTTTTAGGAAAGTGGATTAAAAACGACAAAATGCAAACGAAGCTTATCTTCCAAGAACATAGCAAAAAGCATAGAAATGATAGAACTTAATGCTACTCTCTGCCAAGTACTGCATAGAAAATTTTAAAGCTAGAATGAGATTCTGAATCTCAAGTAGTTCAAAGCAGCAGCGTTCCTTCCTCGCTTCCTTCCTCTCATTCTCTTTCTGGGACTTGTTTGGACGAACTCCCCCAAAGCTAGGTAATTTGTATTCTATTTCAGTGGAAACATTCCGTGAGTTGTATCAACACTTTTTTCCAGTTCCTGTTGCCTGGATCATATTGGTCCATATGGTTCCAGTTGTGTTGAAAAGAAGCAGGAGGGCCTCTAGCTCAGGCCTCTTGAATCAGGCCTTAGGTGCGTTGGTGTACCCCTTCAGAAAGGGAAGGAACACATTTTTTTGTACAAGTTTGTTGAAAAAGAATTGGCTGCAACTAAATGTAAGCATCTCTCTGTTTTCTGCATATTTGCATTAGTTAGGGTGTTTTGTTTCTAAGCAAAAGAATCCAGCTTTGACTAACTTAAGGGGGAAAGGGAATTTATTGAAAGGATACTGATTTGTCTCATCCTTTCAAGAGTTGATAGGTGAAATTTTGGGAAAATATTTTTGTAATGAAAAATGATGAATTTATGTGTACAACTTTATTTCACAAATTTGAAAATTTAGATAAAATGGATAATTCCTAGAAAACTATAACTCTCTGAAATTAATGAGAAGAAAATACACTATAACTTATTTTTACAAATGAATGTATAATTAAAAACCTTCCTATTACAAAAAAAAAAAAAATAGAAAAGACCCTCCAGGCCCAAATGGCTTTACTGGCAAGTTCCAACAAATATATTTTTAAAAAATAATGTCATCTGAAAGATAACAGAGGGAAAACGGACCAATCATTGTGAGGCTCACATAACCTTGATACCAAATCCCAACAGGAGACTTCCACTTGCGGAAAGACGTTCTTTTTTATATTCCTCTAGTAAGTACAGCTAAAAAGGCTTGACGTTGTAAATAAAACAAGTAAGACTACTTTGTATTGCAGTGAGAGGAAGGCAGGCTCGCTAGGGGCCTCCTTACTTCATATACCTCCAGGTGTTTTTTTTTCTTACCCATTGTATTCTTAGTGCCTCATAAAGGTCTGGCAAACAGGAGGTGCTCCATGAGTGAATGAAGGAATGGGTGATCACTAAGTGATGTGTTTATTAAGCATGCATTTATTGAATGCACTATTGAAGAAAAACAAACCCAGTCTCTTTGATTTTGTTATTTCTCACCTAAGCATTGGCCAATTAAAAAAGAACATACAACTATACAAAAGGAAGAGGGGAGAACCTGCTAAAACTATAAACACATGATAAGCTCCTTGTTAGACAAGGGTCACGAGAATAAGAGTCATGTTCCTTCCAGAGTAACGAAAAATACTGTGAAAAAAGCAGAATTGTAGGAAATCTGTGAATATGGAAACGAATATTCCAAATCTAGGGTTAAAATATAGGTTCTAAAAAAGAAATAAGGCAGGAAATCTGCTTAGGTTGGATCAGATATATGGACTGCTATCTTAAACGATCCAAAAGCCGTCTTTCGCTGTTACAGACCCCATGGAGAGGAAAGAAAAGAAAGGAAAACATAGAAAGGAAAGAAACAAGAATGAAAGATTTTCTTTTCATTATTTTATGTGAGAATATAAGCTAATCCAAAGTATTCAATACCTAGAACATACTAAATGTCAATAAATACTAGAAATCCACACATTGAATGGTACCTGCTTGCAGGGCCACTGGGCTGTACAGCTCTAGGGGACATTCTTGGTAGTGATGTCCACGTGAAAGGCATCCCCCGGACATAATTCACAAATAGCCTTCATGGCCAAACACTTCAGCCCTGCTTATGTAAATCTTTACATTTCCAAAGCATAATAGAACCACAATCTGGATAGCCACCAAATATCCAAGTTGGCATTGTTCACGTTCCAGAAAAGCAAATAAATAAATAAAGGAGAGGTTAAGTGATTTTTCTGTTAGTATCCCAAGGTTTATACCTGAAATGGATCCAGGATGCCATGGGGGGAAAAGGTTAGGTACAAAAGGATTGTCTGGTCGCTGTATGGATATCCTTTAGTTCTTACAAATTAGACTCAAAGTTATTCTGCCAACTGATGTGACATGGCACTCCAATTGCGAATCCTGTGTAAATTGGTACAGGATGGCCTGTCTAAATTCTTCAGTAGATAATAGTTTTTATTTAACTGACCTTTCATGAAATAGCTTTCCTTACAATTTTTACACATATTCATTTAGATACCCTGTCAGCATTAGAAGATAACCAAGCAGAAAGAGGAAAATCCTAATACAATGACAAGACAATTTCCTTAGTTAATGTGATCAGATAGGGCAGCCATATTCCTTGTTAATCTGAATTTAGTTCAAATAACTAGAGTTTTGTTCACTTTGTGATAAAATTAGAAACTCACAAAATAGGTTTCCGACAATACACATAAATTTATTTTTGCAATAACCATTTAGAGCAGGAGGCTTTTGAAAATGCTAGCATTGTCATTAGGTTAGGATGAAATGACCTGATTTCTAAAAAAGCACTTCATCAAATGCCTTGCTAGGTTTCAATGAAAGCAGTATGAGGTGTCTACTGAGTAACTGTGCAATTTTTTTTACCGTACTTTACTTATTGCTTTACTTGGAAAATTTACCAACATAATTTGCCAACACACTTCTTAAACCAAGTCATTTTACACCAGATTATCTCACCTAATATTTAAGACTGAATGACAAGAGGAGATAAAAGGGGAAAAGCATTTTAGTGTTAATTTGCCTAAGATTATTTTTTAATATGAAAGTTGGACAACTAGTGATAAGGCAGTGTTTCTCAAACTTACCTGCTCCTGAGACTTACCTGGGGTGCTTGTTTACTTTTTATCTTTATTTTTTCTTTTTTGTGTGTGTATTCACCACCCCCATTCAAGTCTCTGTCCATTACCATTTATCGCTGCTATATCCTCCCCCACCTCTTCCGATCCATTGCTGGCCATCACCGCACTGTTGTCTGTGTTGATGAGTTTTTTCTTTTTTGCTCAATCCCTCCACACCTCCCCAACCAGCTGTCAGCCAACTCTTCCATCTATGAGTCTGTCTCTATTTTGCTTGTTAGTTTACGTTGTTCATTAGATTCCACGTATGAGTGAAATCATATGGTACTTATCTTTCCCTGACTGGCTTCACTTAGCATAAGTCTCTCCAGGTCCATCCATACTATCGCAAAAGGTAAGATTTCCTTCTTTTCATGGCTAAATAGTATTCCATTGTGTAAATGTACTACAGCTTTTTTTAATCCACTCATCTACTGATGGGCACTTGGGCTGCTTCCAAATCTTGGCTATCATAAATAACACTGCCATGAACAAAGGAGTGCATATATTCTTTTAAATCAGTGTTTCAGTTTCTTCTGATAAATTCCCAGAAGTAGAATCGACTAGGTCAAAAGGCAGATCCATTTTTAATTTTTTGAGGTAACCCCACACTGCTTTCCACAGTGGCTGTGCCAGTCTGCATTCCCACCAACAGCGCACGAGGGTTCCCCTTTCTCCACATCTCCAGCACTTGTTGTTTGTTGATTTATTGGGGAGAGCCATTCTGACAGGTATGAGGTGATATCCCATTGTGGTTTTAATTTGCATTTCTCTGATGATTAAAGACATTGAGTATCTTTTCATATGTCTATTGGCCATCTTTATGTCCTCTTTGGAGAAGTGCTATTCAGGTCCTTTGCTAATTTTTTAGTTGGATTGACTGTTATTTTGTTGTTGAGTTGTATTAAGTTCTTTATAAATTTTGGATATTAATCCCTTATCAGATGTATCATTGGTGAATATATGTTCCCAATAAGTGATTTGTCTTTTCATTTTGTTGATGGTTTCCTTTGCTGTGCAAAAACTTTTAAATAAAAGTATGGATTTGGATTCCCAGGTCTCATCCCTAGAGGTGTTGGTGCCTGAGGTTTGGGATGGGCCCAAGAATGTGTATTATTAAAAGCACCTGGATACGTTTTACAATCAGGCAAATTTGGGGACTGCTTGGTGTCATGGAAGGAACACTGATCAAATCATAGGGTTCAAAACACCAGGGTTGCCGGCTTTGTCCTTAACAGAGTCGTGCTAGCTCACTGGATCTAAATTTCCTCAGTTGTAGAAACAAAACAAAAAGACTGGTTTTAGTCTATAAACTCTGTGAATATAGGAAGCAGCTGGGTCTTGCCCACTGCTCGACCCCCGATGCTGAGCCTGGTGCTTGGCACAGAGCAGCCTCTTTGTTAGTGTTCATTGGCTAATTTACTATTTAGACAACCTGTAAGATTACTTTCAATTTAAAAAATTATATGATTGTAAAATGAATAAGTAATAAGACAATTCATGTGGTCAGCCATTTAGAAAATAACAATTATTCTCCAAACAAAACATAAACCCAAAAGGCTCCCACTCCTTTTATTGGTTCAGGGCTGCGTGTTACTGGTGAGCATTTTGAAGCTCCTGACCTGGGAATGTGGTTTTTATCTTCCTCACAGCTGCTGCAATGGTTAATGGTAATGAACTGGAAGCGCCTGGCACTTTGGCTTTGTAAAAGTGAAAAAAGTGAGTGGAATCTGGAAAACTCAGTCAATTTTATGGAAAACAGAATGAGTTCTCCTGCTACACATACAGGAATGCTATAGTTACAGTATGACTTTTAAGAATTTGTTACTTTAGTCTCAAAACATACTGTCAAATAACAAGCCCAGAATTATCAGGAACCTTCCCTGGCACATGTGGATTATGCAGAAATAAGTGCTTTTAAAAATGATTATGGAGGAAAAATAAGCCCTGAAAACTGTAATTTAAAATTAAATACTATTAATAATTTTTAAAAACTTTTACTAAAGTATCTACTTAAATCCTTCCATCTATTATGTATCTAATATAACTTAAAGAAGTGGTTCTCCACCCCAGCTGGTGTAGCTCAGTGGATTGAGCATCAGCCTGTGAACCAAAGGGTCACCGCCTCAATTCCCAGAGAGGGCATATGCCTAGGTTGCAGGTCAGGTCCCCAGTAGGGGGTGCGTGAGAGGCAACCACACATTGATGTTTTTCTCTCTCTCTTTCTCCCTCCCTTCCCCTATCTAAAAATAAAATAAATAAAATCTTTTTTTAAAAAAAGTGGTTCTCAAAGTGTGGTCCCCACACCAGCAGCATCAGCATCATCTTGGAAATGCCAGTTCATGAGCCCTACTTCAGACCTAATGAAGCTTGGATGTGAGATGGTAAAATCCATGATATGTGTCTTCTAGCTGATTGTGATGCACTGAAGTGTGAGAGCCACTGACTTAAGGTAAATAGGATTATAAAAACAAATTCCAGGAAGACCGAGTTCAATTTTCTTTTGTATAAACCTCCTACAATGTACCAGATTCGAGAAAAAAAAACCCAAAACAACACATCATATATCTATTCAACTGCATAGCAATACGTTTAATTAGCAAACATATAACAAACACATTTTTGTATAAGTTTTCTCCTTTTGAAAAACATTTTTGAAATTCCAAGCTTCAAATGAAAACAGTATAAATCACTGGCTTTTAGGATATGTAAGTCCTAATTTCTCAATTATATAAGTGAAATATAAATTTTTAATAAAAACGTTACCAAGTATTCCCAAATATAATTTTAATATTATTAAAATAACAATAAAATGAGACTATGAATGTACAATGCAAAGTCACAAGTTTAGTTTAGTTTAGTTTTGTTTTTTAAGTTCAAATAGCAATTCTGATTTAGAACTAGTGATGTGTAAGATTCTCAGGGTAACTAGATATCGTAAATTATAGTTCTACATTAAAAAAAAACTCTCAGGTACAGAATTCTGAAGACCTTAAAATTACGTTTTTCAGATACCAGTAAAGAGGAAAGAGATTTTTAATTTGTGGGCAGACTAGAAGTGGGAGTGCTGATGAGAAAAGCTGAGATCCATTCACTGTCACACTCTTCAGTTACAAGTGAAGGAATTTAAGAAGATGCAGTTAGGAGGTTATAGAATGACTGCCCATTCTACATTGTTCTATAGCTTTGGAGAACATGACTCTTAAGTATGATTTTCCAACATTGCCCCCCAAGCCCTGGAATTCACCAAAAGAAAGGGGTTGACTTAAATGTAAAGAAGATACAAATGAATTCATCTGTAACAGCCCCTAGTCAGGGACATTAAATGGCAGCATGCTGATGACCTCTCCAGATTCGGTGACAATGGCATCATACACCCACTTCCGGCTGCAGCGGCACTCCGGCCCACACTTGTTGGAGTTGCACTTGGGGCAGGGGTAGAAGCAGCCCAGGCAGTTCTTCTCCAGACAGTCGCACAGATCAGCATCATTACAGATCAGCCTGCCACTCTTGTCATACTTCCTCATAACTCTGCAAAGAAAAAGAATGATGCTAACATGACAGTGATATTTTCCTCAGCGTTGAGGATAAATTATTGTGCAGCAAACTTCATTAATAGTATCCTTTTACGTGGAGAAAATTGCACCCTAGAGATTACCCAGCAACACTTCAGAATATTAAATGACAATGATGTCCTGGGCAATTCAGCCAATAGGTGACTAATTTCCAATGTAGCCAGTCTTGTCACTGAGAATAATACATATTTCACTTATTCCCATTAGCAAATTATGAGGAATAGCTGATTAAATCTTCCTTCTACAGATGCCCCAGTTTTTCCTTTCAAATATAACCATTCTTGATGGAATTTTCCCTAGTAAATTGCACTCTTTTTTCTTTCTTAAGAAAAATGCCCTATAGTGAATACAATTACATTTTTTATGTCAGGCATTAAAACTTACTCAGTTACTACACCATCATCATTAAAAAAGCAAATACATAAACGATCTGTTTCTGCTTTTTAGCCAGTGTGGAGGAAGAAAACAGGTGACTAGACGGTGGGATCCACAGTAAGCTGTGACTGGAGGTAAGAATTCTGTACAGATGAGAGCACCAGAGTCTACACCTTGCTTCAGGTTCCAGCACTTTCTGTCAGCCACTGTGTCACATCCAGGAAGCAAACGGCTTTCACAGGAATTCCCACACCCTCTCAAAACTAAACCATTTTGAAATAAATCCTTCAAAACTGAGTTACTTGAAAGCCTTAGAATAACAAAAGTGCCTCTGGGCAGCCTGTATCCATTATTACCAGATGTAGTAAAAAAAAGGCTGTGAAATTATGAATTTCTGCACCCTGGGTTCCCAAGCAGGCATAACACCTCACTTCCTCTTCCGTTAAGTAATGCTGTTCTGTCTTCTTCCCTCTCCTAATAAAGCGGGGAAGGTTGAGGATCATTATGTACACTTGCTGCCTGATCATCACACCTTAGTGGAATGCCTTCCAATGAAGATTTACATTTGAAGTATTTCTTCTGTGGAATGGAAGCTCCCCCACCACCTCCCAAGCCCATCAGGAAATTCTGATGTCAGCTGAATTTAAAATCTACTATGGGAATGATGGGAGCGCATGGCCATAAAGCCAAAAGAGATCAGATGCTGTCCTTCTCCCTTGGCCTTTCCTGATACACCCAAATACACCCTTGTCTTAACTCAGACGTCAAGATAGATTTTATAGTTTTTTGCCCACTGATGCTGACTTATGTAAAATTCTGAACTATCAAACACACAAAAGTATAAAAAATATACGGACACAGATAAAAAAGGAAAAAGAAAACGAAAGTGTGTGCTCACTGCCTAGTTTAATAAGAGTATTGTATGTTCAAAGTCCTCTTTACGCCCCATGGATTGCATCCCTCTACCCAGCCCTCCAAGGGGAACCACAGCTCAATATTTTGAAAATCATCTTCTTGTTTTACTTTTAGTTATGCCACATGAGTATGTGTGCCCAAGCATGTTGCATTATTCCTTCTGTAATTTGTTTTATTCTGTTGCATGATTTGAGATTAATCTGTGATGTTGCATGTACCTATATTCAAATATTTTTACTTCTACATGTATCCCACTGTATGACCATGCACGTTCCTTATCTTTTCCATTATAAATGGGCATTTGGATTGTTACTACTTTATTTTCTTTATCGCAGTGGTGCTGTGACGCTTCTTGAATTTGTCTCCTATTGTACAATACATGTGTTACAGCTTTTCCAGAGGCAAAGGTGTTAGGTCATAAGCTATATAAGTAATGCCATGCTGTTTTTAAATAGCCGTTGTACCATGTTATGCTCAACTCACGTCCCATTGCTTCATCAGTATTAATATCATCGGACTAAACTCTCTGCCTGTCTGGGGCAGAGAACTCCATACGTTTGTGATGGGGTTCAGTAACCTGAGTGTTTGTTAGCCTTTTCTTTTATGAAATGCCTGTTCATTGTTTGGTTCATTTTTCTCAGAGGGAATTTATTTTTTCAATTGACTTATAGAATTCTCTGTATATTTTGGATACTAACCTTTTAAATTATAACTAACCTCCTACTTTGTGACTTGTGTCTCATTAGTTTTAGGGTATCTTTTAATGGGTATAATTCTTAATTTTAATGTAGTAGAATTTATCAACCTTTTCCTTTATGGTTTACTTAGGTTATACTTCTGATGCACTAGCAATCATTGTACTTATGATAGTTCATGTCCATTTGAACCTGAATCCACTCCCATGGTTATATTATTTCTCCTTCCAATGTTATCTCTCTCTTACTTTTATCATCTTTCCTACTGAAGTCATTACTCTAATCGAAGGGCTTCTGTACTGCAGCCCTTTTTTTTTCTTCAGCCTTTTAAAAAATTGATTTCTAGTTTGGGATTATAGTCTATTTCTTGAACAAGAAATTTATTACAAACAAGGGACAACCTTTAATTACTTTGTCAAGGAGAATGCATGCATTTTTATTATCCCACAGACCAAACAAGAGAAATGGGGATCTTACTTGTATTTTACAGAAAAATACTCATTCATCTTTGACATCCGTGCTTTCTTTTTCTGCTGTCGTGTTTCAGGATTAAAGTCCGCTACCAGTGGTCCAGGGTTTTGAAATGCCAAGCATCTTAACTGTCGCTCTATCTGTTGCTGTGAAACAAAAATGTATTAGTAGTAAGAACTGGATGGTTTTATCTGTTTTACACTGTATCAAAATATACTTTCTAAAACTTTTACCATAATGGCACCAAAGAATAGATACTATTACCTGAAGGAAGAACCAGTTTAAGCTGTTTAAGTTTCAAAAGATGATGTAAATTTCCTGTTTTAGGTCATTCTCTCTGAACGAAAAAAAAATCTGTAGTGTAAAACTTATATAATAAAAATGTAAAAAAAAAAACCAAATAAAAACAGAACTCTTTTTATACCTACAAAATACGTGTTGGCTTCTCAAGTATCATGGGGATGAAAGTCAGAATTAGTACTTTAAGGTGGAGAAGGATAAGGGAGAAAAGGCCCTTCCACAGTGGTTAGTGGAAGAAGCCCAGGGAAAGAGTGTCCAATTGCAGAGAGAGCCAAGTGCACACAGTCCTCCCCTTCAGTGCTGTGGGACATGTCAGAACTACTCGCCGCCCTGGGAGTGTGGGTTCCCTCAGGACTCCGATGCAGAATGCTGCCACCCGAAGTTTACACTCTCAGTCATTTCCCCGATTTGAAGAAGAAAATCTTGTTAGAATGGCTTTCTAGAGTGTTAGTGTGAATTTTCAAAAGCCTCTAGGGGTATTTTAAATCAGGAAGACAAGTAATGAAGATGCTTCAATCAATCCTGATAACTTATTTTGAACACACAGCACATATGTCATGAGGGAAGGAAATGTTCTTTTGAAGGATTTTAGAAGAATGTAACCTGAGTGGCCCACAAATATATAGGCTAATAAAAAGGGGTGGGAAAACATAGCTTTACAGTTGTTCATGTGGACAATGATACAACACATAATAAATAGGAGAGATTCAAGATGGTGGCAGACTGGGTGGATGTTACGATCACTTCCAGGACCAAACTGGAATTATAACTAAAATACAGAGCAATCAACCTGATAAGCAACTGAAGACTAGATGAAGAGGTCTTAAGACCAAAGATTTACAGAAGTCGCATCAAGACTGGTATGAAGGTCAAAGACACAAAAAGGGTTGACCTTGCTCCCACAGGGCGCAGCTAAGATTCCAGAGGCTATCTCAGATGCAAGGTTTCCCCTGTGGAGCATAGGGTTCTCAACCTCAAGCCAGGCTCCCCACCCCAGAGCATCAGAGCTGGGAAAAGGTGCCCGCATAACACTGGACTGTGAGAATTAGCAGGAATTCAGTCTACCAGGGAGAGATAGGAGTCCACTGGAGGTACAGGTGCCTGCTTAAAGGGCCAACACATGAATCTCATTCACAGCCACTTACCCAGGGCTCCAGTGGAGGGAGGGCAGAAAGCATTAGAGTCATGGGGGAAGAGACTGGGGTTTGTGCCTCCAGGAAGAGAGCTGAAAAGACAGTAGCCAGAATCCCTGAGCTAAGTGCCTCTCCCACACCGCAGACACCATCTTTCTTGGGTGGACCACTGCCCTCCACATAGCATAAGCCTGGGTGAATGCAATAGCTCCACCACCTGGACTTCCTATCACCCCACCCTGCAGAGCTTGCACCTTGATGAGGAGTCAGTTGCCTGTACCAGAGTCTAGGGGTCTGGACAGACTCAGGGGGTGTCAATGACTGAGTTGCGTCACTTTGGTGTGGGGGCTATTCCCCCACTTTCCCTTGAACCTGACTGGCATCTCTCCCACACAGGAGATAGATATGCTACTCCCACTCTTCAAGCTCCCAGGGGCCCAACACTCCCAAATCCGGTGGCTCCACCTTGCCAAGATCTAGGCAAAATCCAGGACAGACTGAGACGTGTGGCTCTGGGGCAGGGACCACTCTTTCCACCTTCTCTCAAGCCTCACCGGCAACGCCCCCGATGGGAGATCCACTAGCCCCATCCTGCTGACTCCCAGTACCCCACCCTGCTGAGATCAGGCTCCAGGTGGAATCTGGGAAAGACAGAGTTGTGTGGCTCTAGGACAGGGGTCATTTCTCCCTCATATACCCAAGCAGTACAGAGCCCTCCCTTCACGGGGCTAAATCTTGGTCTGTTTGGGACTGATAAACTCTGCTGGCCTCACCCTGACCACTCCCTGAGACCACACCCCACCACAAAGGTGTGTGAGTGGCAGCTAGACCTGGTATACCCTGGGATATTTGTTGAGTGGCACCGAGTTTGAACTTGTATTAGTCTGGTGAACACCACTCACCCTTACCTGGTGATTCACTGAGACGCTACCTCATGTCACTCAAGAATCATCAGAGGCTCTTTCAGTGACTGAGCCTAACAGGCAGCAAACAAATGGGGATGCAGGCAGAGGCAGATACAGGATGACTTGGGACTTTTGCTGACCTGCCCACAGGCCAGGTGCTGGTAAAAACTGTCTGTGGTACAGAGCTTGGTCCTTCCCACACACACCCAGGCCAAGCAGAGGAAACCACAAACTGCGGATCACTTTGTAGCTTTAAACAGGTTGTTCAATGCCAGTTACAGGCAGCATCTGACACTGGTCTGCACCAGGGCCAATCCCAAGAGGCCCCAGAACCAAAATACCCAGGGGTCAGCTTCAAAAAACATCAGAACAGGATCCAATTGACTTCAAGTGTGGCATATCCAAAGGAAGATCTTGACAGACACTAGACTCTGCTGAGGTGAATTCTGCTTTGTGTGGTCAGCATCTGCACGGCAGCTCACACACTGAAGTATAAGTCAATCCTTAGGGTCAGCCAGACTGAGGGTCAACAGCACATGTGGAAAGGCCAATAGAAATTAAGACTCAAGTGCAACAGGAGGGCCCACATAATCCACACAAGAGTAATTTCTGGAGCATGCAGCTCAGGTGATCAAGGAGGCTGGTCTGCCAGGATACCCACAATATAAGGCCAAAACTGGAAGTCATAGCAGATGTACACAGAAACAAACACAAGGAGGTAGTCAAAATGGGGAGACAAAGAAACATGCCCCAAATGAAAGAACAGGAGAAATCTCCAGAAAAAGAGCTAAATGCAATGCGGGCAAGCAATTTACCAGCTATTCAGTTTGAGAAAATGGTATAAGGATGCTCAAGGAACTTAGTAACAACTTCAACAAAGAGATAGCAAGCATAAAAAGGACAAAGAAACCATACACAATTCAGTCAGAAATAAAGACTACAATACCTGAAATGAAGAATATACTAGAAGGAATAAACAATAAAGTGGATGAAGCAGAGGATCGAATCAGCGATTTGGAAGACAAGGTAGCAGAAAACACCCAATCAGAGCAGCAAAAAGAAAAAAAAAGATTTAAAAAAAAATGAGGGTAGTTTAAGGTGCATTTAGGATAACATAAGCATAACAAAACTGGCACCAGAAGGGTACCAGAAGGAGAAGGGAGAATATAAGGGATTGAGAATTTATTTGAAGAAATAATGACTGAAAGCTTTCCTAACCTAGAGAAGGAAAAAGACACACACATCCAGGTAGTCCTAAACAAGATGAACACAAAGAGGCCAACACCATGACACATCAAAATTAAAATGGCAAAGGTTAAAGACAAAGAGAGAATCTTAAAAGCAGAGAGAAAGACAGTTACCTAAAAGGGAGCTCCCATAAAACTGTCAACTAATTTCTCAACAGAAATATTTCAGGGTATGAGGAACTGGCATGAAATATTCAAAGTCATGAAAAGCAAGAACCCTCAATCAAGACTACTTTACTTAGCAAGGTTATCATTTAAAATTAAAGGAGAAATAAAGAATTTCCCAGACAAGTCAAAGCCAAAGGAGTTTGTTACTACCAAATCAGCGCTACAAAAAAGAATGTTTCAGGGTCTTCTCTAAGATGAAGAAGAAGAAAAAGAAAATAGAGGACCAGAGTTATAAAGAATAAAACAGTAATAATAAATACATACCTATCAATAATCACTTTAAATCTAAAAGGCTTAAATGCTCCAACCAAAAACATAGGGTAGCTGAATGGATAAGAAAACTACATGCATATATAAATGCTGTCAACAAGAGACCTTCCTCAGAATGAAAGATACACACAGACTAAAAGTAAAGGAATAGAAAAATATATTTCATGCAAATGAAAATTTTTAAAAAGCTAGGGAAGCAATACTTATATCAGAAAAAATACAATTTAAAACAAAGACTATAGTAAGAGACAAAAAAAGAACACTACATAATGATAAAGGAAGAAATCCAACAACAGGATAAAACTCTTGTTAACATTTATGCACCCAACATAGGAGCACCTAAATATATAAAGCAAATCTTGATGAACATACATCAAGGGAGAGATTGACAGTAGTACTCATTGATATCAATGGATAGATCTTTCAGACAGAATATCAACAAGAAACAGTGGCATTAAATGACACACTAGATTGGATGGATTTAATTGATCTATTCAGAGGATTTCACCCCAAAGCAGCAGTATATACATTCTTTTCAAATGCATATGAAACATTATCTAGGATAGACCACATGTTAGGTCACAAAAGAAGTCTCAATAAATTTAGAAGATTAAAATCAAATCAAGCATATTTTCTGACCATAATGACATAAAACTAAAAATCAGTCATAAGAAAAAAAATTGTAAAACAAACACATGGAAGCTAAATGGCATGTTACTAAACAATGAATGGGTTAACACTGAGATAAGGGAAGATATTGAAAGATACCTTGAAACAAATGAAAATGAGAATCTGTGGGACACAGTGAAAGCAGTCCTAAGAGGGAAATTCATAGCATTAGAAGCCTATCTAAAGAAACAAGAACAATATAAAATAAACAATCTTTACAATTAAATATTTTACAATTAAAGAAACTAGAAAAAGAACAACCAACAAAGCCCTAAATGAGTAGGAGAAAAGAAACAGTAGAGATCAGAGCAGAAATACATGAAATAGAGCTTAAAAAAAAAAACAATAGAAAAGAGCATTGAAACTAAGATCTGATTCTTTGAAAAGATAAACAAGATTGACAAACTTTAACCAGACTTAACAAAAAAAAAAAAAAGAGGGCCCAAATAAGTAAAATCAGAAATGAAAGAGAAGTAACTACTGACATCAAAAAAATACAAAGGATTGTAAAAAAATATGATAAACAACTATGTGCCAACAAATTGGCAATCTGGATGAAATGGATAAATTCCTAGAAACATATAATCTCCCAAAGGGAATCAGGAAGAATCCAAATAGATTACATCTAATGAAGCTGAAGCAGTAATTAAAAAAGAACTTCTACAAACAAATGTCCTGGTCCAGATGGCTTCACAGGTGAATTTTACCAAACATTCAAAGAAGAATGAGCAACTATTCTTCTCAAACTATTCCAAAAATTTCAAGAGTGGGGAAGATTCCCAAGCTCATTTTATGAGGCCAGCATTATCCTAATTCAGAAACCAGATAAAGACACTACAAAGAAAGAAAATTATAGGCCAATATCCCTAATGAACATAGGTGCTAAAATCCTCAACAAAATATTAGCAAACGGGATCCGGCAATATATTAAAAAGATCACACACCATGATCAAGTGGGAGTTATTCCAGGGATGCAAGTTTGGTACAATTATCTGCAAATCAATAAATGTGATATACTACATAAATTAAATGAAGAATGAAATCACATAATTATATCAATAGGTGCAGAAAAAGCATTTGATAAAATCCAGCACCCATTTACGATAAAAATGCTCAGCAAAGTGGGAATAGAGGGAACATGCCTCAACATAACAAAGAACATTATGACAAACCCACAGCCAATATCATATTCAGTGGGCAAAACTAAAAGCGTTTACCTTAAGATCAGGAACAAGACAGGGATGTCCACTTTCACCACTGTTATTCAACACAGTACTGGAAGTTCTAGCCACAACAATCAGACAAGAGCAAAAAAATATAATGCATATAAATTAAAAAGGAAGAAGTAAAACTGTCATTATGTGCAGATGACATGCCACTGTATATACGGAAGCCTAAAGATTCCACCAAAAACTACTAGAACTAGTAAATAAATTCAGTATAGTAGCAGGAAACAAGATAAATGTCCAGATATCAGTTGCATTTTTTATATACCAATAATAAGCTGTCAGTAAAAGAATCTAAGAAAACAACTCCATTTTCAATTGCATCAAAAAAATTCCTTGGAATAATTTTAATCAATGATGTAAAAGACCTGTACTTGGAGAATAATAAGATGCTAAAGAAAGAAACTGAAGCAGATACAAATAATTGGAAGCATACTCTGTGTTCATGAATAAGAAGAATGAACATCGTAAAATGTCCATACCGACCATAGCAATCTACAGATCCAACATAATTCCTATCAAGATACCAATGGTGTATTTCAAAGAACTAGAACAAATATTCCAAAATTTTCTATGGAACCACAGAAGACTCAGAATACCCAAGGAAATCTTGAGAAACAAGAACAAAGTTGGAAGTATCATGCTACGTGATATCAAACTAGACTATGAGACCATAGTAATCAAAACATCATATTACTGTCATAAAAACAGACATAGAGATCAATGGAACAGAAAAGAGAGCCTGGAAATAAACCCATGCCTTCATGGTCAATTAATATTTGACAAAGAAGGCAAGAACATAAAATGGGGTAAAGATAGCCTCTTCAATAAATGGTATTGGGAAAATTGGACAGGTACATGCAAGAAAATGAAACTACACCATCTTTTTACACCATATACAAGAATAAATTCAAAATGGATTAAAAACTTAAATGTTAAGCCTGAAACCATAAAAATCCTAGAAGAAAACATAGGCAGTAAAATTCAGACATTTCTTGTAGCAATAGTTCTTCTGATATATCTCCTCAGGCAAGGGAAACAAACCAAAAAATAAATAAATAAACAAATAGGACTATATCAAGCTAAAAAGTTTTTGTGCAACAAAGACAGCCATCAACAAAATGAAAAGACAAACCACTGCACAGGAGAACATACTTGCCAATGATGTATATGATAAGAGGCTACTATCTAAAATTTATAAATAACTTATACAACTCAACAATAACAAAAAATCCAATTAAAAAATGGGCAAAGGATCTGAATAGACACTTCTCCGAAGGGGACATATAGAAGGCCAAAAGACATGAAAAGATGTTCGACATTACTAATCATCAAAGAAAGGTAAATTAAAACCACAATGAGATTTCGCCTCGTACCTGTCAGAATAGCCATCATTAATAAGTCAACAAATGACAAATGCTGGCAACAATGTGGAGAAAAGGGAATACTCATGCACTGTTGGTGGGAATGTAGCTTGGTGCAGCCCTGTGGAAAGTAGTGTGGAGGTACCTCAATAAATTAAAACTGGAATTACCTTATGACCCAGTGATTCCACTTCTGGGGATATTTCCAAAGAACCCCAAATCATAAACTGAGGAACAAAATAGAAACAGAGGTATGACTACATGGAACGGACTGTCAGCTATCAGTAGGAAGGGGGGTTGGGAGGGCTGGATGAAAGAAGGTGAAGGGATTAAGCAAAAAAGAGCATATTTAGGTAACATACAGAACAGACAACAGTGTGATGATAGCCAGTGGGAAAGGGGGTGGGGGTAGTAGAGGTGGGCAAAGGGGATAAACAGGATAGGGAGAGACTTGGTTTGGGGTGATGAGAGCACAAAGCAGTGTGCAGATGATGTTTTGTTGAGTTGTACCCTTGAAACCTGTAAGCTTTGTGAACCGATGTCACCCCAATAAAGTCAACGAAGAATAAAAAAATTAGTTAAAAAGAATATATATACCCATATTTTCACTGCAGTGTTATTTACAATAACCTAGATTTGGAAGCAGTCCAAGTGCCCATCAGTAGATGAGTGAATAAAAAAGCTGTAGTATATTTACACAATGGAATATTACTCACCCATAAAAAAGAAGGAAATCTTACTTTTTGCTATGGCATGAATGGACCTGGTGAATATTATGCTAAGTGAAATAAGCTAGTCAGAGAAAGACAAGTACCATATGATTTCACTTATATGTGGAATCTAATGAACAAATTTAAACTAACAAACAAAATAAAGACAGACTCACAGATACAGAGAACAGACTGGCTGCTGTTAGAAGGGGAGAAGTTATGCAGGGCTGGGTGGAAAAGGAGAAGGGATTAAGCATAAGAAAAAAAACAACCCCAAAACCTCATAGTTTCAGACAACAGTAGATGATTACCAGAGGGAAAGGGGGAAAGTTGGGAGTTGGGGGTCATGTAAGAGAGTAAAGGGGTGATAAATGGTAGTGGAAAGAGATTTGACTTGGGGCGGTGAACACACTACAATATATGGATGTTGTATTATAGAAATGTACACCTGAAACATATATAATTTTATTAACCAATATCACCCCAATAAATTCAATTTAAAAAGAAATTAAAATTCTGTAACTATATATCGTAAAAGAAAAAAGAAAGTAATACCATAATTAATAAGTGACAATACAAGCATAAACTCTGTTTCATATACTCACAACTGTAAGCCCACTTTTGCCAACCCCTGTGTGCATGAAATACTCCAATGGAAACAAAGGGGAATCTTTCAACATAAGAATTTATCGTGAAATATTAGTGACAGAATTTCAGGATTTTCTATAGTTTATTTAGTTTAATAATAGTCTAGTCAGTCCAAAATAATATAAATATATTATAAATATAAATAATATAAAATCTTGAAAATTTCATTTGGTGGGTGTGTATGGATTTGTTTTACAAACTTAATCTTATGAAGCAATTCTATATTTAGGTATAGCAGTGAAATGAGTATACTTAGTTCCATCTATTACCATTCTCAGTAGCATAGGTAGGGTTTAAGAACATGGACAGCAGGGTAAGCCTATCTATGCTCTAATCTGGCCTCTGCCACTTGGTAATGGTGAGCCTTGAGCAAGTTCCTACTTCTCTAAGCCTAGTTTCTCCTTTTGTGAAGTGGGGTTAACAACAGTATTGTGATAAGGGCTAGGTGAATTAATATACACAAAGTTTTAGGGCTGTGACTAGCACGTAACAGGGAACAAAACCCCAAGAGTTTGTTAAATAAAAACACTTGACCATATTCTGTAAAATATTCTACTCCAAGGGCACAGTAACTGGGCTAAAAATCAGGAGACTGAGAGGCACAGAGGAGCTCAGTGGGGTGACACAGCTTAGCAGGGTGCAGAGTAAAAAGGAGGGAAAGGCACCCCAGTGCAGGGAGGAGGCAGAAATCCTTCCTGAGGAGTCCCGACCGAGCCCCCCTTCTTTCCCAAGTCTGGGGACTCCGAGATCCCCATGCTGGGAGCCACCCAAATGCCATGGAATTGTAATATCTATATACCATACCAGTTGCTTTTGTCCAATTTGACAGTTTTTCTCAGGAGAACTTTGACCTGTGTGTCCATCTTCAGTGGAATTGTTTTTTTCTGATTGTTCGTTCATTTCTGACCACTAAAAAAAGTAACTAGAAAAAAGCAAAACACATTAATTTCATACATCTCCAGTAACTTTATCCTGTGACTTTCCTGCTCTCTACATCTTTCTTTCAAAGCCAGACTTTCATCTGCCCTCCTGGTTTCTTTTTGACCACTCACTTTTTTGTTGTTGTTTGTTTTGTTTGTTCACTTATTTTGCTTTTTAGGTACCACATCTAAGTGAACTCGTGTGGTATTTGTCTTTTTCTGCCTTATGACTCACTCTCAAATCCTGCACTCCCAGCCCACTTTACTGATGCTCGTCCTCACTGGTGTTCCATGAGCAAATCGACTGGACCTTTCACAGTTAGTGCTGCAGACCTCGCTGGAGCAGGCGACACTGGGACCACCCTCTCCTGCTTAAGGGGACTGTGAGCCCTTAGACCTCTATGTTCCCCCTTTACGCTCCCTTCAAAAAGGTAAGACACATTAATGTCCTATATCCCCAGTAAGTCTGCGGGTATCTTCTCCACTGTCATGGCTGCAGCGGTCTCCTCTTCGGAGACCACTCCCCAGGTGGTCCTTGCTTAAGTTTTCTGAAAAATTTCAAATACAGCTTGTGCTAAATGGGAGTCACCAGTTTTCCATAAAACTCAGCTGCTAAAATGCCTGTAATTTACTCTAAAATATTTCACTATATAAACAGGGTGCCCGTGTGGGTGGGTGGGTGGGTGGGGGGTGACTTAGGTGAAGCTAACACAGGGTGCTAATCACAAATGCACCGTCCAGGCTTCTCTGCAGGTTCTGTCAGAAAGGACCACGCTCCAGAGGAGGCTTCCACAGCCCTGCTGCTCGTTCTCTCTCTCTCTCTCTTTCTAAACTGCTGGCACTGGCTATAGGGTCCTGTTTGTACCAAAGGAAACTAGGAGTTATAGCTTATCAGATTGACCTGGGCTATCTGGCACCACCACGCTGCCTGCCAACTGGAAATGGAATTGCTATCAATGCACCTTCATTCTCCTCATTCTAGGCTCACTAGACACTGATTGCTCACTTTTCTGTATCCCCCTCCCAATAAATTCCCAACATTAGGTATGAAGTATGTCGATTTTTCCCTCCTAATATTCTTAATATTCATCCTTCTGTTCCACTCTCTACCAGGTGTCATCCACCCTGAAGATAGTAGTACAAGTGACAGTACTTTACCCTTGGCCAAGACATCCTTAATGCTCCCGTCAGCCTGACTAACTTTTAGACATGTTTCTTTCTAATTGCAGGTCCCTGACCTCCCTCTTCGTACAGCTTGTAATTGTAAATTCTTTTTCTTCCCCATTGAGATGTAGGTCGCCTCCCATACTCTCACGCTTTTGCAGCAGTGTCTTTCTCAAGAATTAGGAGCCATTCCTTAGAAATGTAATCAGTTGGAAAGACAGTGGCCCTATTTGCTGGGTACCAATTACCAAACACAGGTGGCCAAATCACAGAGATGAACATTTACAAACTAGGAACAAGTCAATGTGCTCTACACATCCCACTGATCTCTCTCTCCCATAAAGTATTGTACTCTAGTATTTTCTTCCTCCCTTTTGCTTAAGCGGAGGTAAGTTCAGGCTGAGTTCTGGTTTCTCTCCCCATTACAATAGCCTTGAATAAAAATTTCACTGCCTGTTTAACTTTTCCAGTGCAATTTTTACTTTCATACCCTCTCATGTGATTTATCATCTGGTCAGACCAACATTCCTTGGAAGTATTTTCGAGTTGTCTGAAGATATAATCACATAGAGCCCTTTTAAAAATGACAAATCCCAGACCTACTGAGGTTATAGTTCACAGAGCAGAACCTTGGTAACCTGTAGCTTAATAAGCTCTCCACGTGAATCCTATCTTTAGGTGATTATGAAAGACTTTAGGATAGAGAAAGCAAGTATGATTTTCTCCATCCAGTCTTGCCATCTGATTCTAAAACTATTGTCCATATTTTCATTCCACACCCAATTTCAACTAAAACATGTTGATATTCCTATATCAGAAATGTCTTTATCTCATTCTTACTAAAAGATTTCACTTACTCCCTCTGCCAATAATGTTCTACACCCCTGGCATGTCAGTGAAAATTCATCACCGCCACCTCCAGTCTGCCTGCCAAGGCTCCCATCCCCTCACACTTTCACTTGGACCAAAGCTGCCTGACCTCCCCACTTCCATTAACACACCTGGCATCTCTTACCTAACGAAGCCTCCCTCTTTGATCTATCTGCTCCAAACAGCCTCCCCATCACTCTAGAATTCCAAGATCCCTTTTTCTCTTGGGCTGTGTTTACAGCTTCCTCAGGAAGACGCCCCCAAAGTGGCCCTACAACCCTATAGCTTCTTCAAGTAACAAATTCTGCCCTCCCCCCACCCAGAATAGATACTGACCTTATGATCATCTTTGCAAGCAAGAACTTTTCCTAAAAAGGCTTCCATTTAACTGCATTGGGAAAAAATTAATATTTTATGCAAATCTCTCCCTGAGATGCCTTTGTTTAAGTCCTTTGTAAAGTGTAGGTCTCCGCAAATAGATTAGAGGATAAACTTGCTCCTTTGTATTCCAAATAAAGCAAAAGAAAATTATAATAGAACCTCACTAGGGACTGAAATTGCAATTGGATTTTATTACAAGCCCAAAATATCTGTCCCAGGAAAAGTGCTACAAAAGTTCGGAACTCCCCTTTCTCTCAGCTTGGTATTCCCAAGGCAGAGGTTCTTAACCAGAGAGTGAATGCAGGGAGCCTTGAACTTGGATGAGTAAAGAAAATATTTATTTTCACTAACCTCTAACTGAAATTCTGCCATTCCCTCCTATTATAATGCAACCAACAAACCACAATAGTGTTAGCAGGACATGTGACTTTATTACCTATGAAAACACATGCTTTCATAACTCATCAGAGTTGTAGATATGTCAAAATGTTATTTGTGCTTATCATTTCTTCAAAATAATGATGGGTTTTAGAGTTGATGCTAGATTTTGTTATATGTTAATAATAAAACACATATTACTATCACACATTGTTTTTAACATTTTGATAAGTGTATTTCAATATAATTGGTTTCCTTTGTAATCTTACAAATTTCATTGTATATGATTAAAAACATCACTCTAAGAAATGGTTCACAGACATAACAGTTGGCCAAAGGGGTCCACAACACAAAAAGATACGATTAAGAACCCCTGCAAAAGACAGGGGGAACCCACTGCCACCACCTCCACTGATCACGGTGATGAAAAACAACAGCTGCTGGCTACAGAAGATGCTCATCTTCGAGCATGAGGCTGGAAGCACTGTGGTATATCCCGGATTATTATTGTATGTAATGGAACAAAACGTGTATGACAACAATTTAACAAACTGTATTTTGTCCTAACATTATGCCCGATTGCCTACGAGAGATCTAAAATACAGCTGAACACAAAGAGAAGAGGCTCCCCCAAGTGGCAGATAAAACAGATTCCAAGAGCAGGGATCCTCCAAGTGTGGACCAAGGGAGGTGCCAGAATGGAAATCAACTGCTTCAACTACGTACATTGGGTAGTTTACTTGACATGGTCTTCATAGCAAGACTGTCTTCCTGGCGGAGGCAGTTCATTGATTCACATGCTGGCCCAAATTTCCTGACTCACCATGAACAGGCCCTTGAGCAGCACTGGCGCACATCTTGTCTATGACACTCATTTCCTTCTGTAGTTAGTTCAATTTTCACACGTGAGTTCCTATTTCTATTAGGTCAATAGCTCTGGAATCAGTTTTACATCTTTCTTTACCCCCAGCAAGCCTAGGACTATTATATATAGTCAGGGCTTAATAAATATCTCATGAATATTATGCTAATAGTGTCAATTACTAGGCACCAAGCATTTTGCTAAACATTCTACATATGTTACTTCATTCAATTCCATAACAACACTCCGAACTAGATATTATTATCTGTATTTTATGGACGAGGAAACTGAGGCCCAGAAAAATCATTTAGGCCCCATGGGTTTGAAATCCAGATTTGTCTGGCTCCTCAAACTAAGCTCCTTTCAGGATGTTACACTGCTTCAAGACTGGTTTTAATAATGATCACCAGCTCTACAACAAAATAGTGCTGAGGGATGGGATGTAAGCCGTGCCAGCCACACGGAACCTTTTCAAAAAGACACCTGGAGAAAGAGTAGTATGCACGTTAAATAACCTCAATTTTGCCTCCCCCTTCAGCTCCTCTGTCACACATCGCAGAGGCTGTGCTGGGAAGAGGCTCCCATTCAAGGCACATGAACCACATCTGACCTCAGCGGTGGAATCAGATAATAGCATAAAAGAAAAACATCACTTATAGACTAAATTATCCTTAAAAATGCCTGCAGAAAACGCTGCAGGGGACTAGCCCTATGTAGCCAGGTATTTCTCCGGGATTGAAATAGATTATTGTTTCTTAGAGCCTCAGATGAAGTAGCTGACTTACTCAAAGGATCCATCATGGTTAAATTATGTTTGCCTTTAAACCTCAGAATCGCACACCCCGGCATGTCGCTCTCACTCTATGGAGGCTTCAGGAACTGGGTCCCATAGAAACACCCTCAGGTCCAGATGTCCATCGTCTTGCTCACTCCCAGGCACAGGTCATCAGGGGAAACGCGGGCAAACTGACTCAAACTTTAATCACGTACTCTTATTTTAGGATGCCCCTACCACCAGACAGTTGAATTTTGAGGCGCTGATTGTATCTTGCATAATGTAGAATAGGCATTTTTTCTGCTTTCATCCCTAAGTACACTAGCAAATTATCAAAGCAAGAAAAGTGTTTAGTTTAAATTCTAGCTCACAAGTAAATCTCTGTTTTTATTCAGGAGCTGATAAAGAGGTTCATTCAGAGGCACTATCTGGAAGACACCCCACAAAAAACATTCAGAAGTAAAAGACACACACATGGACACTGACAGAAAACATTCAAATGCGTAATATAGTAGTAACTTAACCAAAAAGTGTTCATGAAAAGAAATCACAGTAGAGAGCCAAGCTATTTTAATCTCATACTGTCTGTGACCTTAGTTTCTATACTTGCTAAAAATGACAGGTCACTGGGATAATTGACAGGTAAGTCAAACCTCCGCAGGAACATATTCGGTAAAGAGAGATACCTGCCGTGCAGGAGATCAATTAAGTCATTCCCTTGCTGCTTCCTTCCAGCAGGTTCAGCTGTTTTCAGTCACAAAAACTGCTCAAAAACCACTAACAAAATCTCCATTGCCATTTGTCCGGAAGAATTAAAAGCAATTTTGATTTAGGCCTTTGAAAGTGTTTTAGATAAACAATGTTCATGCTTGATAAGCAAATTTATAATACATAAATTTTTCTGAGGGCACATTAATTACTGTATATGCCCACACACACACATACATGCACATTCATACACACACTTCTGTGTCTCGATATCAAACAGTGGGAAAACAGGTGTCATATTTTAAAAGTAGTATGAAAGTGCACTCAGCAGAGCGCTTGACAAGACGGGGAACACAATGCGGCTGCGTGGCTGTTTTTGCTGACGCGGGAACTCTGCAGTCTGGCGCTGCTCTGGAGCCGGCCCCCCGGAGGGCCCATCTGAGCCAGTCACAGGTCAACACCCATGGAGCCTCTCCACTCACACCTTCTTTATAATCTGGATCACATGAATTATACATTTAAGTTCTTCCTTGGAATTTTAAGGATTGTAAAAACCAGAAACCTGTCTGTCTACTCTGCCGCATCAATGGAAAGCAGAGAAGGGAAAAAAAACTCATTTATGAGACCAGAAGATTGGGCCATTTTCCTCATTATCCTGATAAATACCATCAGCATTACCTTGATAAAAAAATACTTCAAAACCACTCATCCCAAATTTCAAGTGTGGAGGTTCTTTTTTTCAAATTCCTAAGGCCCTTTTATGCTCTCTTTTTTTTGGCTTTCATTTTTATTTCAGTCCACACTGCAACAAAAGAACACCAATTTTCTTCCACTCTTAACTACAACGCATCAAAATGGCAGTATTTATTCAGAGTTAACACTCGGTGGCCCGCTTTTGCCTCTTTTTTCTCTACCAGCTTCAGAGGCATCAAGTTTAAATGCACCTTTGAAAGAGAAGTGCCTTTCTAATTATGAGCTTCCAGTTCTGTTACTCCCTCCTTCTTAATCAGAGTTGCCTTGTCAAGCTGAAGTAGTAGGCGGTAAAGAGAAAGTCCACATACCTTTAAGTTGGATGACAAAGAAGGAAAGATACTGGAAAAAAGAGAAACTGTACTGCTTTGTTTCCTTTGTTTTGCTGAGAAATCATATAATCCTCTTGGGAAAAAGTCATAGGTCCCTAAGGTGCTTCTACAATTTAACACTTTAATAATATTGGCCAAGAGGCAGAAAGGTAGAAAAACAGAGAGATTTCGGGGGGAGGGGCGGTTATGGATGTAAACATCATTAACTTTTTTCTAACATAAGTCTACTCTAAAATCATATGAAATCGGGAAATGATAATTTCTCTCCTTATTTTCCATTTGCAATAACAAATAAATTTAAAGTTAAGTTTTGACTGTTGTTCAGTCCCATATCTCCACTTCAAATGTTCAACTAATAATAACACCAACCTGCTTGCTCCCTGGTTATTTTATACTTCAGTATAAATAATATATATAATACATAATAAATACGATTATGTAATATACCTTATACATTATTTGGCCATTATTATATAAATAACATATGTATTCAGTATAAATAATATATACATATATTCTGGTAAGTTGCTAAAATATAATTATGTATCTAAGCTAAAAAGCCATTTAAGAAAAATAAAACTGTTGTCCCAAGAGAGAACTAAACCATGTTCCTCAGCTGTGTCTAAGACATATTAATCTCTAAATTACAGCCCTCTAACCATTGCCCTCCACCACTAGGACTCAGATATTATGCTGTGAGTCATTAAAATCACCCTACTGCAGGTTAATGCCCATCTTGTTCATTTCTGAATTATAGGGTAAAAACCGCCATTTCATTCCTAATTATTTTTGTTGCAAAGAATAAAGGAAACAAAAAAAGAGCTTGAAACCCATCTGTCAATGATGTGAAACCTTAAGGTGATACCAGAATTAAGGATACTTGACCTGAACTTTATACCCATTAAGTCATGGCTATATTTTTAAGATTACACAATACATTTTGCTTGTCAAAAATTTGTCACTCTGCCATTTAAGGATTATTAATTACATCTTGCCAATTAAGGACTGATAAACCTCAAAGCAGGTAAAAATCCTACCGGGCTTTCCACAGTAAATCAAACCTTACAAATATACATTATTTGGTCATTGTCTGGCTTTGTTCTCACACAATCAACAGGAGAAGGTACTCTTCACTGATCTAACCTCACAAGATGCTACAGAAAGAACAAACATATCAAGGGCCAGATGAAAGGACAGTAATCCTCTTAAACACTGGATGGAGGAAAATCTTCTAAAGGATAAGGATTATGACCAATCAAGAAAAGTCCCAGGTGAAAGCTTTTTAAAAAAATAAAGTGGTGAGAAATGATAGTGCACCATAGAAAAGATACTTCCTCTTAACTGTTCAATTTAAGAAAGAAAATAAATAATGTAAAATAATTATCCTGAATTATTTCCAAGTTTTTCAAGCAAAAGCTAA
Organism: Mormoops blainvillei; assembly: GCA_004026545.1. Lineage (NCBI taxonomy): Eukaryota > Metazoa > Chordata > Mammalia > Chiroptera > Mormoopidae > Mormoops > Mormoops blainvillei. Next base: position 13,972 of record PVJD01002995.1, on the reverse strand, counting down.
TAGCTTTCCAAACTAATGGTGTTTAAGTGACATATCTTCAGAACTTGACATCATGTTTTCAAAAGATAATGATTTAATCTTAAAAGATGAATGTTTTTCAAAGTAAATAATACCATGCTAAATTTACTAGCCCAAAATTTACTGCACTTTTGACATGGCTTTTCTGAAGAAAATATACTTCTTTCTCTTCAACTGTTCTCAGGTTTTCTAGAGAATACATTAAATGTAATTTAGAACTGGATTCTTTTTCAAATGAAGCATTCACATACTAAAACGCCCCTCAGTCTTACCTGCTAATTCCTGGAGAGCAACAATCTATGTTTATGCGTTAAATTAACTTATTTTATCAGTTTGTAGCTACCTAAATATAAATTCATATGCTTCAAAGTAACACAACTCATAAACTTATTTATTGTCATATTGTTTACTACTGCCAAATATTGGAATGCCCATACATAGGGGAGTGGTTGAATAAACTGGTACATTCACATGCACCATAAACATGGAGTACTATGAAGCTACAAAAATACTATAAGAAAGATCTCTATGAAGTGATATAGAGTGATTTCTAAAATATATTATTAAATGGAAATATCAGGTACTGTTACACTGTGAAATGGTACGAGTTGTCCTTTGGAAGAGGCAGACTTCCTGGTAGGAATAACCATGGCAGTCCAGAGTGAAGGGAGCCTATAATTTGAGCCAGGATCAGTGTGGCTCCACCCCTGGGGGTGCATATCTGTCACCAGAACTGTGAATCAAGAACTGTGAAACATTCACTCAGCAAGCACTGACTAAATATCTCTTATCAGCCAGGCACTGTGTGAAACATTAAAAAACAAGTAAGAACTGGCTCGTCTCTTTAAAGAGCTCGCAAATCTAGTAGAAGGAGATATGTAATCAAATAAATACAAGCTGTGCATCACAAGTGCTCAGAACACTGCCAGGGCCAGTAATGAGAGGAGAGGAGCTGGTAGCTTTCTCTGGGAAGGAGGGTATCAAGAAAGTCCCCCAAGAAGAGGTACCAGTTGAATTAATCTTAAAAAATGAACAGAGAAATGCAGGTAGAAGGGAAGTGGGAAGGGCATCCTAGGTGAATGGAGCTGCTCTGGGCAAGCTTTACGTAGGGGGAGTCTATATACAGGATGGGGCAAAAGTAGGTTTACAGTCGTTTGTATAGAAAATAATACAATAATTAATACATAAAAATACAAGAATAAACTCTGTTTCCCATACTCACAATTGTAAAGCTACTTTAAAAAAAATTTATTGATTGGCGAGGGGGCAGGAGAGAGAGAGATATTACTTTGTCATTCTACCCACTCATGCATTCATTGGTTGCTTCTTATATGTGCCCTGACCAGGGATCGGATGCACAACCTTGGCATACCTGAATGATGCTTTAACCAGCTGACCTACCTTGCCAGGGCCTATACACCTATTTTTGCCCCACCCTGTATCTTAGAAGAATGTATTTGGAGTGGGGGGGTTTCCAGGCTATAAGGCTGAACCCCAAGTGTACTGCAATGGCATCTCTGTGTTTATAGAGACTCTAATAACTGTCATTCCCAATGACAAAAACATAGTGTCAGCAGGAAGATGAAATATAGCAAAGGAGAGGAAAATAAACAGAATTATGCAATTTCAGATCCTCTAAGCAGCTCCATTTTGGAAAACCATTAAGATAATTTTACACAACTTCTAACTTGAACAGAGATCAGTATAAATGTATATAATGTATAGTGAATTATTTTACTATTAATACTATTATATTTACTATTTACTACAATTCCTATATATTTCCTAATATTTAATATTACTATTAGCATATTATTATGCTAATCTTGCTCTAATATTGATTTCTAATCAAATCTAATTTGACTTACCAATGTCATAGTACAGTTATTACTCCATGGACAATTTCCCATTCTCGGGACATGTTTTGTATTTGCTATACTTAAACTTGTTCCAGTTATTCTCTCTTCCAGGAATGTCTTCCCATCATGCCTTTAAAAGTTTATAGCTATTGTGTAACAAATTCTTGAAAACAGCCATCTTGATTCAGGGCTTGGCCGTGGCCCTGGATTGCTGGGGTGTACTGGACCACACAGAAGCTGCAGTAACCATGGCACCCGAGGTGACAGGGAAGAGAACCAGTGGGAGGAGCAGGGCTCCGGCACTACCGCAGGCTGCGGGCTGCCCAGTGTAGAGCAAACGCTGGCAGTCAAACCTGGCAGGACTCCAATCAGCCTTCTTCAGGAGAATGGGACCAGAATAGGGAAGATGGTCACAAATGACCTTCTCAAAGGACAGGGCCAAGCCCACCAGCCTAATATCACCTTTCGGGTCACCACTGGTGACACCAGCTGCATAGCCATATCTCTTTATTACGAGAAAGTGTTTCCCAGAGGAAAGTACTGCAGAGAAAGAATGTCCACCAAAGGCGTCTGATCTCAGGAGCAGTTCTGACTGGCATGGCTTGATTTGGGGGGCTCATGGAAAGATAAAGGTCCTTTCTTCCAGCAATTAGTATAACATTTCCAGTCGTGGACAGCGGGGTGTCAGGGCCCCATCAAGAGGGCAGCCAAGCACAAGGCAGCCGAGGTGGTCCTCAAATACCTCGAAGTGGGGAGCATGCTGGAGCTGGCCCTGGAGGACAGCAGTTCTTTTCCTCCCCTAAACTCTTCACTGCCTGAGGATGTTTCGGTTTTCACTGTTGCAGTGGCTGGTGCTTCTGTTCCATCTGCTGCCCCAACCAGGAGCCCCACTATGGAGTCCAGCCCCCTACCCCCATCTTCCCTCGGCATTCTGAGTGCAACCCTGTTGGTGCTCTGAGGGAGCTGGTGGCGTAGAAAGGCTGGCGGTTGCCTGAGTCCAGGGTGACTCTGGGGTCTGGGCCAGCCCACCGCAAAGAGCTTACCATGAACTGCCAAATGGAGCATTTCACGGAGATCGGCAATGGTACTTCCAAAAAGCTGGAAAAGCATAATGCAGCAGCCAAAATGCTGCTTCAAACGCACACGGAGCCTCTGGATGCCCAGGATGGGAATGAGGCAGAGCCTGATAATAATTACTTCTCCACTGCTGTGAGTTCCCACCTGGATGGAATTTGGAACCATAGCCCGGGCTGCATCTGGGATTCTCTGTAAAATTCGGTGGGAGAAGATCCTCTCGCTCTGCGGCTGCTCTCTGGGCCCTGCTTGCGGAGGGTCCTCCGTGAGCTCTCTGAGGAGCAGGGCTCCCATGTCGTCTACCTGGATTTTGAGGAGTCGGGGCTGAGGGGGCTCTGTCAGTGCCTGGTGGAGCTGCCCACGCAACCAGACACCAGGTGTTACAGCTCTGCCACCACCAGGGAGGCAGCTCGTGGCGAGGTTGCTCACTGTGTCCTGGAGCACCTCAAGATCATGGCAGCAGCAAATAAAGCTCCACCTGGACTTATGGGTGTACCCCCTTGCTCCCTGCTCTTCCCGCCCTTCCTGCTTTTGGCCAGTCGTCTGCCCAGCTCTGGTACCCCTTGGAGGTGACATCTCTGCCTCTGATACAGACTGCCTCCCTGCAGGCTGAGTAGGGCATGGTGCCAGGGGCCAGGGATCAAGTGGCTCAGTGGCCCCTAAGCCCAGAATAAATGTGGTGCTTCTTGGGTTCTTAAATCCTGGGGAAAAAAAAAAAGCAGGGGGCATTTTTGACCTAGAAATTCCTCTTTCGGGAATTTTTTCTAAGCTAAAACTCTTTGCAAAAATTTAACATCTTACATTAATTTCTAGGTTATAGAGTTGCTAGGTTGAGAAAGTAAAAATTTAACACCTTAAAATGATTGTGGAAATGTTTTTGTTGATAGGAAGAAAGATACACACACTCAATTGTTAAGAAAGCAGATTCCAAATAATCTAGAGGGTATTTTTTTCTTCTTGAGACAGTTTTAGTAAACTACATTTTTCTAGGGCTTTAACCATTTCTTCGAAGTTTTCAAATTTATTGACATAAATTTGTTTATAATAGCATATTTTCTTTTATGGCTGTAGCACCCACAATTACATATCCCTTTTTATTCCTAATACTATGTGTGTCTTCTCTCTCAGATTTCTCATCTTGTCAAAAAAAAAAACAACAAACAACCAAATAAAAAACAGGTAGTTTTTCTTCTTTGCTTCTTTATTTCTGCTATTTTTGTTTTGTGTTTTATTCCCTTGTGTTTTGGGAGATACTAGATTTTAGTCCTTTTTGGTTGTTTAGTTTTTAGTCCTTTCTTCACCCCCTAATATATGCATTTGTGGATATAAATCTCATTTGCTCTGTTTCTCCTAGCTCGGTTTACTTTTTATCTTCCCATTTTAAAATCATCTCTCTTGTAAGTCCTATCTCTGATTTGATCTAGTTTCTAAGAAGAAATGTTTTCTAAAATTTTTTTATTCCACAGAGAAGTTTGTTCATATTTTCTTCTGCTTTATGGTGTGTATTTATTCTGCTGTGTATTCTTTAACACTTATTTATTGTTGTTTTCCCCAGTGCCTTTGCAGAGGTCCCATTCTGATCCTTTCTGATTATCTGTGGTCTCTACATAGAGGCCATTCTTTCTGGGACAGCTATTTGTTGAAGGACAGTGGAAAGAGGACTGGGAGGATGACCTGGGAGAGCAAGTAGAGGTATATTCATGTAGAAACTTTCCCACCAACCCCCTGCTCTGGGCATAAGCCTCCAACCCTAGGATCACATAAGCCTGGAATGTCCCTGATCAAGACCAGTACCTGCGGGGCTCATTGTCTGCTATACTGTCTCCCCTGCCATACCTCCTCAACAGCAAGGGTGACTCCTCTGTGCATTCCCCCAGTTTTGCTTGATTTTCTCTGTCATTCCATCATGTCTCTCAGACCCCAGGGACATGCTGGCAGCCTGTCTCCAGCAGGCAATTCCAAGAAAAGGATTTCCAGTTTGACTTCTAGTGTGTACTACTTAATTCTGAAAGGCTCTGCATATTGTTAAAGATCACAGGGCCATATGTTTGCTCTCAGATTTCTTTCACAATTGGGTCCAAATTTTACTTTTGTTAGCAGTAATTTTGGATTGTGGTTTCTGGCTGTGCTGTTTTCTAGGTACATTAAAGAATCGTCATCTCTATTTCATACCCTCCCCAACATTTACCAGGTCAGCTTCGGACCCTAACCTGGTTTCTCTGCCTTCAGTCCTTCACATCTTCACACATCACTACCGCAGCTATAGCCTACTAAACTCCTGTTGTATTTTGTCACTCTCCTCCTCCAAAGCTGTCGTGGTGCTTTGTGATCCTCCAAATGATGTTCCAGGCCTACTGTGACATGACTTATGCCTATCTTCCCAGGCTCATGGTCTTTGAGGCCCTCCATTAACCTGACACTAAATGACAGGAATGTTCCTACCTCCAGGACCCATTTATATTTCATCACAGTGTACTTCAAAACTTGCCATGGTGAAACCCTCCCTGTTGCCAGTCAGGATAAGCACCGCTGTTTCCACGTTTCCAAGCTTCTATTATAGTTAGTCATTTACATACTTCTGGCCTCTCCTGAAGTTCTCTCACTTCAAGGCAACATTAAGACTTCTTCATGCTACAGCATGTGCTGTAGCAACTAGCACATTGATGCTCGACACTTAACGACTAACGAAAAGGAGCAATGCCACATTTACCATTAGGAATAGTAACTTGGGGGTCTGTTTCATGTGAATCTGAGCAATATAAAGTACTTTTCCAGGCTCTAACCCACTCCCCCAACCCTCCCCTACTCTTACCTTCCCCTGTGAATTTGGAGTGTAAGATTTCTACCTTACGTAAGAGGTAAAGCAAACCGTAAGGTTCACACACATGGTAGATACTGAGAGCAAACCCTCCAATGAACATCATATTTCTGCAATGTGTCCTCTCTTTTTACTACTGCCACAGCCTAAATCACCATAATATTGATCTCGAATTTATGTTTAAAAAAACATAAGCCAACATGCATGATGGCAGTAGAGTAGGTAGATGTTAACACTCACCTCCTTCCAGGACCAAACTGTAATTAAAACTAATATACAGAGCAATCAACCTGAATAACCAATTGAAGACTAGCTGATGAGAAGGCTTCTAACAAAGGATTTACAGAAGAAGCCACATCAAGACTAGGACAACGAGCAGAGATGTGAAAAGGGTCGGCCTCACCACCACTGGCAGTGGCTGAGATTCCAGAGGGATATCTCAGTTGCAAAGGTCCCCCTGAGAAGCATGGGGTCTTAACCCCAAGATGGGCTCCCCAGCCCAGGGCACCACAGTTGAAAAGAGGCACCTGCAGAGTACCTGGCTATGGAAATCAGCAGAAATTCTGTTCACCAGGAAGAGACAGGAGTCGGCTGGAGACACAGGTGCTCACCTAAAGGGTGAGCACACAAAATTTCACCTGCAGCAGCTCACCCTGGGCTCCAGTGGAGGGAGCACAGAGTGCATGAGAGTTATGTAAGAGGAGACTGGAGTTCGTGGCTCTGTAAAGAGAGCTGAAGGGACAACCACCAGGACACCTATGCTGAGTCTCTATCGCACACTGTAGACACCAACTTTCTTGTGAGGAGCACTCCCTTCCACGTGGCATCAGCCTGGGGAAAAGCCATACCTCCGCACTCTGGACTCCCTATAGCTCCACCCTGAAGAGCTTGTACCCTGCTGAGGAGTCAGCTGCCTGGGCCAGGGTATATAGGTCTGTACAAACTTAGGGGGTGTCAGTGAATGAGGTATATGGCTTTGGGGTGGGGGCATTTACCTCACGTTCCCTTGAATCTGGCTGGTGCCTCCTCCTCATAGGAGATCTACTAGCCCCACTTTCTGGCCTCCCGGCAGACCTACCCTTCCAACTGCTGGTGGCTCTGCCCCACTGAGGTCTGGGCAGAATTGAAAACAGACTGAGTGTGTGGCTCTGCAACGGGGTGCACACCTTCCACCTTGCAACAAGACAGACCAACACCTTCCCTCATGGGAGATACACTAGCCCCACCCTCCTGACTCCTGATGGCCCTGCCCCGCTAAGATCAAGCTCCTGGAAGAATCTGGGACAAACTGAGTTGTGTAGCTCTAGGATGGGGTCATTTTTCCCTCAGACACCCAAGCAGTGCAGAGTCTTCGCTTCACTAGGCCAAATCTTTGTCTGTTTGGGATGAATAAACTGCTGGCCTCACTCTGATGACTCCCTGAGACCCCGCCCCACCACAAAGGTATGCGAGTACCCAGCAGGTGGCAGCTTGGTTGGTATACCAAAGATGGGATCTATGCTGAGTGGGCTCAGAACCAGCACTGACATTGAGTTAGAATCTGTATCAATCTGCACTAACCACCCCTACCTAGTGACTCACTGAGTGCCTATCTCATGCAACCCACATACCACCAGGGGATCTAGCAGTGACGGAGACTGATAGGCAGTCGAAGGGGTAAGGTAGGTGGAGGTGGAGCTCGGGGTGCCTTGGGACTTTTGCTGACCTGCCACCAGTCCTGATGCTGGTAAAAAGCTTTTTCCTTGGTGTACAGCTTGGTCCTTCCTGCACACAGCCAAGCCAAGCAGAGGCATCCACAAACTATAGTTCATGCTATAGCTCCAAACAGGTTGCCCAGGGCCAGTCACAAGCAGTGTCTGACATTTGCCTACACCAGAGGCCCTCCCGAGAGGTCCCAGAACAAACATACCCAGTGGCCAGCTTTGGACAACATTAGAGCTGAATCCAATTAGCTTCAAAAGCAGCATATCCAAAGGAAGGTCTCGACAGGTACCAGACCCTGCTGAGGCAAATTCCACTTCTTGTGGTCAGCACCTGCACAGTGGCTCAAACACTGAAGTTATGGGTCAGTCCTCACAGTAAGCTAGCCTGAGTGTTGACAGCATGCACAAAAAGGCCAATAGAAATCAAAGACTCAAGTACAACAGGAGGGCTCACATAACCCAAAAAAGGGACATTCCCAGAGCACCCAGCTCAGGTGATGAAGGGGACTGCATCACTGGGTCCCACAGAACATCTACTACATAAGGCCACTCTAGCAAGACTGAATGTTACAGCAGATCTGTGTAATATATAGAAACAAACACAAAGAGGTAGCCAAATTGGGGAGACAGAGAAATGTGCCCCAATGAAAAAACAGGAGAAATCTCAAGAAAAAGAGCTAAATGAAATGCAGGCAAGCAATTTACCAGATACGAAGTTCAAAACAATGGTTACAGGATGATCAACAAAGAGACTCTAAGTATAAAAAAGGACACAGGAATAAACACAAATCATTCAAAAATAAAGAACGGACTATCTGAAATGTAGAATGCACTAGAAGGAAAAAAAACAGTAGGTTGGATGAAGCAGAGGATCAAATCAGAGACTTGTTAGACAAGGTGGCAGAAAACACCGAATCAGAGAAGCAAAAAGAAAAAGGAATTAAAAAAAATGAGGATATTTTATAGGACATTTAGGACAACATGAAGCATAACAATATCCAGAGTACTAGAAGGAAAAGAGACAGAGAGCAAGGGATCAAAAAACTATTTGAAGAAATAATGACTAAAACTTTCCTAACCCGTAGAAGGAAAAAGACACACATGTCCAGAAAGTGCAGAGAGTCACAAACAAGACGAATCCAGGAGGCCCACACCAAGGCATTAATTATAATTAAAATGGCAAAACATAAATACAGGGAGAGAATTTTAAAAGAAGCATGAGAAATGCAATCAGTTACCTACAAGGAGCTCAAATAAAACTGTCCGAAGATTTCTTAGCAGAAACATTTCAGACCAGAGGGGACTGGCATGAAATATTCAAAAAGTGATGATAAACAAGGCCCTACAACCAAGACCACTTTACCCAGTAAGGCTATTGTTTATTTTGAAGGAGAAATAAGAGTTTCCCAGAGCATAAAAATCAAAAGGAGTTCATTACCACCAAACCAGTATTACAAGATATATGAGTCTTCTTTAAAAAGAGGAAGAAGAAAAAGAAAAACAGAGGAACATATTTATAAAGAATAAAATGACAATAAATATGTACCTATCAGTACAACCACTTTTAATATAAATGGCTTATATGCTACTATCAGAAGACAAAGGGTACCTGAATGGACAAGAAAACAAGACCTATATATGTGCTGTATACAAGACCTACCTCAGAACACAGAGACATACAGACTAACATCCAACCAGAAAAATGGATTTTAAAATATGAGGATAGTTTAACAGTAAAGGGATGGAAAAAGGTATTTCATGCAAATAAAAATGAAAAAAAGTTGGGGTAGTGATACATATGTCTGGCAAAATGGACTTTAAACCAAAGACTATAGTAGAAAACTAAGAATAGCACTACATAATGATAAAAGGAGAAAGCCAAACAACAGGATATAACACTTGTAAACCTTAATGCACCCAACATAGGAGCACCTAAATATATAAAGAAAATCTTGATGGACATCAAGGGCGACATTCACAATCACAGCAGGGGATTTAAACATTGCATTGACATTAATAGATACATCTTCCAGATAGAAAATCAACAAGGAAACAGTGACCTTAGATGATACACCAGACTAAATGGGTTTAATTGATATCTTCAGAGCATTTTACCCAAAAGCAGCAGAATATACATTCTTTTCAAGCGCACATGGAACAATATCTATGATAAATCATGTTAGAATACAAAACAAGCCTTAATAAATTTAAGAAGACTGAAAACATATCAAGTATCTTCTCTGACCATAATAGCATGAAACTAGAATTCAATTACAAGGAAAAAAACTGAACCCCCACTCCCCACAAATACATGAAGGCTAAATAGCATGTTACTAACCAATGAATGGGTTAACAATGAGATAAAGGAATAAATCAAAAGATATCTTGAAACAAATGAAAAGGAGAACACAACAACCCCAAGTCTATGAGGCACACCTAAAGCACTCCTAGAGGGAAATTCATAGCTTTATAGGCCTACAACAAGAAACATGAAAAATCTCAAACAATCTAACCTAACAGCTAATGAAACTAGTAAAAGAACTAAAACAAAACCCAAAATGAGTAGGAGAAAGTATATAGTAAAGATCAAAAACAAAACAAAAAATCAATGAAACCAAGAAGTGGTTTTTGAAAAGATTAACAAGATTGACAAGCCTTTAACCAGACTCATCAAGAAAAAAAAAGAGAAGACCCATATCAATAAAATCAGAAATGAAAGAGAAGTAATAAACTTCCAGTCAAGATGGAGTCCTAGGTAAACATGGCTCAATTTGACTCCTTGCACAACCACATTGAAATTATAATGAAACTATAGAACAACCATCACTCAGAACTGTCAGAAATTGAATTGAATGGAACTCTGACAACTATGGAATTAAAGAAACCATATTCCATCCAGACTGGTAGGAGGTGCAGAGATGCAAAACAGGCTGGTCCCACATCCATGTGTGGTAGATAAACATTTGGGAGGGATATCTTGGAGCACAGAGTCTCAGCTCACCAGGACCCCCAGCCCAGGTTTCCAGTGCCAGGAAGATAAGTCCCCATAACTTCTGGCTGCAAACACCAGTAGGGATTGGGTCAGTAGAAGAAACTTCTGGAGTCCCAAGCAGTTCCCTTTAAGGAATCCACACACGGACTTCCTCAGACTCACTCCCTCTGAGCTCCAGCACTAGGGTAACAACTTGAAACCAACGACATATGGGTTGGAACTGAAGTGTCTGGCATCAAGTTGAAAGCTGAGGGACAGCTTTCTTACAGACAGGTAGACATAGGCCATTGTTACTTTTCTGAAGCCTCCCCCAACAGAGACACAGAGCTGGCTGGCAGGTGCCATATCTGAGACTTCATCAGCCTGACTAACACTGTTTACCCCACCCTGAAAATCCCTTTAGCTTCTGACCCACCCAACTTATGGGCCACCACAAGCTGTTAACAGTGGCTTTCCCATATGAATGGCTGGTCTTGGCTCTTGCTTCAGAACTGCCTAAATCCTCTCAAATAAGCAACAGCTGGCCTCAGTGAGCTCCCAGCCCAAGTACCTCTTGCTAAGTGGCCCCACGCCTGTTACTAGCAGCAGCCAGACTAGGTTCACACAGCATGGCTTCACCTGAAAACCTCCATCCAAAACAATTAGACAATTAGGAGCCATCTGCTGCTTGCTTCATAGCTCATGTAGAGTATGGCCCTAGGCAGAACACAGTTGGGGGCTGATCCTCGCCTGTGCCACCCTGGAAATCCCAGAGCCTGTGCACTCAGTGGACAGCTACAGGTCACATCAGAGCACCACTGTCTTGCCCCTGCACAGCTGATCCTCCACGGATAGTAAAGGTTGGTGGTTAGTGGTCACTGCCAGTCTTTGAGGCTAACTGGCCTGGGTAAATCCCTCCCATTGACCAGCCACCAGCAATCAAGGCTCAAATACAGAGGAGGGTGTACTCAGCCCACTTGAAGAGCACACATCGAGTACCCAGCTTGGGTGATAGGGGAGGCTGTGCCACTGAACCCTACAGGACACCTACTACCTTAGGCCATGCTACCTAGACAGGGAGTCATAGAAGCTCTACCTAATACATAGAAACAAACACAAGGAGGCTGCCAAAACGAGGAGACAAAGAAACACAGCCTAAATAAAAAAACAGATCAAAACTCCAGAAAAATGGAGATAAGCAATCTATCAGGTGAAGAGTTCAAAACACTGGTTATAAGGATGTTCAAGGAACTTAGTGAGGACCTCGACAACATAAAAAAGATCCAGTCTGATTGAAGGATACACTCATTGAAATAAAGGACAATTTACAAGGAAACAACAGTAGAGTGGATGAAGCCCAAATCAAGTCAATGATTTGGAAATTAAGGAAGAAAAAACAACCAATCAGAACAACAAGAAGAAAAAAAGAATCCAGAAAAATGAGGAAAGTGTAAGGAGCCTCTGGAAAAACTTCAAACATTCCAACATTCTCATCATGGGAGTCCCAGAAGGAGAAGAGAAAGAGCAGGAAATTGGAAATCTATTTTTAAAAATAATGAAAGAAAACTTCCCTAATTTGGCAAAGGAAATAGACATGCAGTCCAGGAAGCACAGAGTCCAAAACAAGATGTATGCAAAGAGGCCAACGCCAAGACACACCATAATTAAAATGCAAAAGGTTAAAGATAAAGAGAGAATCTTAAAAGCAGGAAGAGAAAGGCAGTTAGTTATCTACAGGGGAGTTCACATAAGACTGTCAGCTGATTTCTCAAAAGAAATTTTGCTGATTAGAAGGGATTGGCTAGAAATATTCAAAGTCATGAAAAGCGGGGACCTACAGCCAAGATTGCACTAGCCAACAAAGCTATCATTTAGAACTGAGGGGCAGATAAAGAGCTTCCCAGTTAAGAAAAACTAAAGGAGTTCATCATCACCAAACCATTATTATATGAAATGTTAAAGGGACTTATTTAAGAAAAAGAAGATCAAAACTAGGAACAATAAAATGGAAATAAATATGTATCTATCAACAATTCAATCTAAAAAACAAACTAAGGAAACAAGAAGAACAGAGAAAGAACCAGAGATAGGGAGAGCATTTTGATGGTTGCCAGGTGGGTAGGGGATGTGGGGTAATTGGTGAAGTGGTAAGGGGATTTAGAAGTACAAATTGGTAGTTACAGAAAAGCCGTGGGAATGTAAAGTACAGTGTAGGAAATGGAGTAGCCAAAGAACTTATATGTATGACCAATGGACATGAACATAGGTGTGGGGGTGGCCAAATGGAGTGGGGGGTACTGGGTGGAGGGGGGCCACAGGAAATAACTTGGGACAACTATAATAGCATAATAATAAAATATAATTTTAAAAATATATAAAAAAAAGAGAGAGGTAACAACTGACAAGAAGAAATATAAAGGATTGCAAGAAAATATTATGGATAACTATATGCCAACACATTGGACAATCTGATCAAAATAGATAAATTCCTAGAAAAACGCAATATCCAAAACTGAATCAAAAAGAATCAGAAAATCTCAATAGATAGATTATACCTAGTGAAACTGAAGCATTAAAAAAAAAACAAAAACCTCCCCCAAAACAAAAGTCCTGGACTGGATGGCTTCACAGGTGAATTTTACCAAATATTCAAAGGATGAACACCCATCCTTCTCAAACTATTCCAAAAAATCAAGAGAAGGAAGGACTCCCGAGCTCATTTACAAACACAGCATTATCCTAACTCCAAAACCAGATAAAGACGCTAGAAAAAAAATTATGGCCATTTCCCCTGATGAACATAGATGATAAAATGCTCAACAAAATATTAGCAAACTGGATCCAGCAATATCTTAAAAAGATCACACATCATGATCAAGTGGGATTTATACCAGGTATCAAGGTTGGTACAATGTCTACAAATCAAAAAACATGATACATCAAATCAGTGAAATGAAGGATAAAAATCACATGATCCTATCAGTAGATGATGAGAAAGCATTTGATAAAGTCTAGCACATATTTATGATAAAAACTCTCAGCAAAGTGGGAATAAAGAGAACATACTTCAATATAATAAAAGCTATGTATGACAAAACTCCAACCAACATCATCATCAATGGGCAAAAACTACAAGCATTTCCACTAAGCTCAGGAATAAGACTGCGATGTCTTATTTCACCACTGTTATTCAACATAGTACTGGAAGTCCTAGTCACAGCAATCAAACAAGAAGAAGAACTAAAAACCACTTAAATTTAAAACTAAGGAGTAATACTTTCATGATTTGATGATGACATGATACTGTGTATAGAGAACCCTAAAAATTCTACCAAAACACTACTAGACTTGGTAAATGAATTCAGTAATGTGTCAGGATACAAAATAAATGTCCAGATATTCACTGCATTTTTATATAACAATAATGAACTATCAGTAAAAGAATCTAAGAAAAAATCCAATTTTCAATTGCATCAATAAATACCTTGATAAGTTTAATCCATGATGTAAAAGACCTGTACGTGAAGAA